>CAXKVR010000892.1:0-17835 GCA_964058845.1 Carex sylvatica
GCTTTTTATTTTATCCAATACTTTTAGCAACCGACGAGGGCGCCGGTCGTTGATGCCAGTGGTCGCCTGACGAAATGGATTTTTTTTTTTTTTGGGGGGGGAGGAGGGAAATTGAGTTTCTGCAACCGGCGTATGCCCTGTATGCCCTGGTTGCTGATACCGGTCGTAGAAATTCATTTTTGATGTAGTGTGATGACTAGATCTGCTCACCACCGCTTTATTTGGGAATCTATTATGAAGCAAGTTTAATTTTGATTATTTTTGTATTATATTATATTAGTGAATTATTTGTGTGTAGTATTTATTTTTTTACTTAATTTTTTGAAAAACTACTTTTTTATATTTTTTTGAAGTACAACACGGTATTTTTTAAAATCTGAGTTGTTAGAACTCGGAAATAGAGAAATGGGTCACGTGATTGCCTATTCTGAATGCATGTTTTGAAGATTTATCATTTTTTAAGTTTGAAAATTGGTTTTGAGATGTATGAATTCGTTAAATTAATATAGTTTCTCTAACAATAAAGTTACTTTTGTTAGTCCTTATCAAATGAGTTCGACCAAAAAATATTTTACAATAGCAGAAACTTTAGTGATTATTTTAATTTGTTCTAACTTTAATTACTTCTATTGTCACAATAATATTTTACAATTTGTTATCTGTTACATCACAATAATTGTCAGTTATAAAATTACTGCAATTTGATATCACTTTTCTAAAAATATTACTAATTTAACAATCTTACAAAAAATAATAATAATTCTATATCTCATCTGAATGTATCATTAGAAAAAAAAATACAAACATCATATCAGTCAAACATTTAAAACATTTAACAAGTGCAAGTACCATACACACCGAATCATTCATTGTGCCAATTGATCAGCCAATCAACTAGAATCAAATATTTAAAACATTTAACAATTGCAAGTACAATACACACCGAATGCCAACCTTCATCTTTTTCAATTGCCAAGTTATTTTCTTTTTTCAAACCAAGCACTCCACAAAATATCATATCACTCGCTGATCCTGCAATATTTTATAAAAGAGCAAATTTTTACTTAAATTAATTATTTCTAACGAAAAAGAATAAATGTGACTCATCGATCCTCTGACTTGCTATCTGTTCAAGAGTACTAATGTGACTCACTGATGTGTAGTAAGAAGCTAATAAAATGATAACCTTAATTTCAACTAATTTGATTAATCTAAAAAAGGTTGTGATGAGATTTGAATTTCAAATAAGATTTAAAATTTAAAGAAAATTATTAATAAAGTATTTATCTCTAATACTAATCAAGAATGCAGCATGAATAGACGGAATTGGTCCAAGTTGAAGCTCTCATCAATAAGGCAAACTAATCCTTTGAACAAAGGAGTGCCTCGATTGTCTCTGGTGTCATAGAAATCCGCAAGTGATCTGTCAAGCGACCCGCTACACTAAAAGCTGACTCAGATGCAACGGTTGACATTTGAACCGCCAAAAAATCTCTTGCCATCTTTGCCAAAGTCGGATATAATTCTGAATTTTTTCTCCACCAATGCAAAATATCAAATTCTTCATCCGACTCTACCACCACGGCATCTTCCAGATAGTTATCCAACCCAGATATCTTTTGTTGCAATTGACAGCTTTGAGAACAAAATTCCTGAAAACTGATTTCAAGGTTCTTTTGTTTCTCGTTTTGATGTTTCACTTGCGGTGACATATTAGTTGTCGCTTGGCCAGTTGTGCTCTCATATTCCTTGTACCATTTTTAAGCGACTTCTCCACATGTTCAATTTTTTCTTTGCACGCATTAGTGCCTTCTCCATATGCAATACCAAAACAGAATTCCATTCATTCAAACTTTTTTCGAGGATAAAAAACACAAGCTAATGTTAGTATCCCGTTCGGCTCTTCCCAATATTTTTTGAATTTCTTTTACATTTTCTTTTTGATAAGCTTTGCAAAATGAGATTGGTATGCTCTTCCAATAAAGTGCTACGAACAGTCCCAAATATCCACAATATCCGCAAAAACTTTTCCATCTTTACCGCCGCATTTCAATCCTCTGAACTAGGAAGAATCACCGTATTACCGTCTCCATATCTTAGCAAGTACACAGTGGACTTGATGCATTGAACAATAAATAAGAATTGACTTCATCACGTTTTGTCGGTAGATAATTAAGATTAAAAAAAACACTAATTTTAAATATTTACAACCTATTCGACAACTGTCATATTCGTGTGTGGAGTACTGCGGTCACATTCTGTTGTTACATGGCCAGAAAATTATGCCCCGAATCAATTGGTAACAGAAAATTAATGCATTTATTAAAAATGTGATGTAGAAGTTAATTAATTGAAGATTGAAAAATAGTGAAATTGATGGGCATCAGAATCTATTATTTTTACATATATTTATTTCTGTGCAATATTGTTGGACAACTAAATTGTCAAATTTGTGTAGAAAAAAGAGAGTTATATTTGCTAATCTATTTCTATGGTTTGAGTAATTAGCTACAGCCGTCCAAAACATGATATAACTTATTTAACCAAAATTGGTTAAAAAGTATACATGCTTTTGCAAAATAAAAAAACAAAGAACATTAACAAAATAAATACATCACAGTGCCAAAAAATAATGTACAACAAACCAAAAATAATTTTGTGACCTAGTAACAAACAAAATACCCTCCATGTAAGAGACACATTTTAAAAATCAGGATAAGAAATCTCTTGTGAATATTAACTCCGTTGGGTGGTATGAGCTCAACTTTACTCAAAATGAAGAAATACGTACATAGATTTGCGGAGCTCCAATCTTTTCTTCTCAGCTGCTGCCTCCTCATATAATATCGGTTTCATACAAATATATAATGTTTAACTACGCTGGAATAATATAAATAATATAAATGATCTCATATAATGTTTAACTCAGTTGGATTTTGATCTACCACGTACGTAGACTTTGCAGACTATCTAGTCATCTTTGGCCTCTCGTTCGGGTGTAGAAGTACACATTTTCTGACTTTTATCTTGTTTTTGTGAATGATATGATTGTGATTGTGATTGTGATTGTGATTATGTGAAGTCGGATATATATGGTTATGGGGCGACCAATTGAGGTATGAATATGGGTATAGGTGACCTATCAAGATCTGGATATGATTATGATATTGTGACCTATTGAGATAGCTCGGTTCGGATATGGATGGCCTATCATGGTCTGGATATGGTCAAGAGATGATCTATTGATATTTTGGTACACTAGTATAAAAAATTCCTTCACCAATCCTTAACCACTGACTGTTTTAAGCAAAGCGTCAGTGTTGCTCATACTATACTGACTCTTTTACTAAATAACAATCAGCGTTGTTGTTCAACACTGATACTTTAAAAACGGTCAGTGTTGGTTATTAACATTGACGATTTTTTAAAAAACTGTTAGTGTTGATAACCAACACTGACTGTTTGTTTATTCGTCAGTTAAATTTTTTTTCCTTAATTATTTTTTTTTTCAAATATCATAATTAAAAATATATTATTTTGGTTTGAACATTTCATTGAACACATGTAATACATCAATTTATTTAATAATATCAAGTTAAAACTTCAAATCCTTCATGTTTTTACAAATACAAATTTAATAATCACTAGATAATGCAAGAAGATGGAGAATCCTTAAGAAAATCACAAGTTATACGAAATGTGATTTCAACCGAGATTTTGCATTTGTTGACAAATTTTATAAGGAAATCCAATTAAGTAATTTGTGGATATTTTACAATACAATTAAGTCTTTCAAAATTTATAATATATTTTTAAACTTTGATTAGTTGTTAAGGAAGTACGTACATAAATAAATAATATGATAATATAATTTATGTTGATGAAAATAAAAATAGAAATATGTTAATTAGAAACTTATAATTTTGTAAAAATACACAAGTCTATTTATTTCTGAAATTTCTCACCACCAATTAAAATATTAATTATATATGATGAAATCTATGCTATATATAGATATATTTCTGATGAAAAGTTGAGGGCCTTCCAAAGCCTAGCTTGTGTTGCATTGGCACGTTCAATTTTATAAATTATTTTTTAATTAAATTTAATTTATAACTTGTCATGTAATAATTTAATTTTTACATTACTAAATTTATAAGTTAGTATAATAAATTACTGGAGGGTTACAAACACTGACTGTTTTTTTTTTAAAAGTCAGTGTTTGCAACCAACACTTACTGTTTTTAAAAAACAGTCGGTGTTGGTTATCAGCACTTACGGTTTTTAAAGCATCAGTGTTTACAACCAACACTGACTCTTTAAAACAGTCGGTGTTGGTAAATTTACTAACTGTATAGTTTGGAGCCGTCAGTGTTGGATCATTTACTGACTATTTTGTTTTTCATTTTCGGAACCGTCAGTGATTTTATTTCCAAATATACATACAAAGGGTTAAGTAAGATAGATAAAAGGTAGGAGTTCGGATCCAGTGCGGTATCATACCGTGTAGAATGAGATCTGTTTTTAATCTTGTAAAATTTCAAATTGGATATTTTTATAATTCAAATAGACTCTGTTTTGCTTTTATAAAATATATAAACATATGTGTTTTGTTGTTCGAGCAATAATCTTTTTCATCTATTTGACTAATTTGAAAAAACATACAATTATTAAATTTTATGATTTCTTCTATTTTTTATAGATATGTAGGCTCAAGTAAAATATAATTGCATTATGGAATACTTGGACTGAAGAAATCATGAAAACACTTATCAAGAATTCAAATTATAAAATCAGAAGCTTGGTAAAGTAAGTTTGAGGCTGTTTAAACAGGGATCAAACATTGGTAACGTTTGTAAGACGTTGTAACGTTTTAGGCCTGTCAGAAACGCTGAAGAAACAGGTTGATCAAACTCAGAAACAATTGAAAACGTTATAATGTTTTCACAAAACGTTGTAACATTTTAGGAATGTCAGAACTGCTGAAGTACAGCTGTACAGAATCAACTTGAAACATTGTAACATTTTAAGAAATTCAGAACGTTAAGTACAGCTGTATCTAAATTAAAAAACCAAAAAACAAACATTGTAACATTTATCAATAGTTACAATGATTTACTTAAATCATCATTGTAATGTTTTACAAAAGTTGTAACGTTTTAATTGATTCCGAGCTTTAGAAATTCCTGTTTTTTATCAACATTTTTCAGTGCAAAATGTTGGACAAACGTTATACAATCGTTGGTAACATTTTGATCGATTAGCTGAGCTGTCAGAAAATTGAAACCCTAAATCGCATTTTGAACTAAAACGTTGTAACGTTTTAACTCACTTATAAATATAGTCAGTGTTGGATATAAAAACAGTCAGTGTTAATCAATTGATTGTATTCCACTCCCTTCCAGAAAATTTCATTTCCCACCATCTCTTTTGATCAGCCGCCAATACTAGGTATACCTACTTCCATTTCATTTTGAAAATTTCATTTCCCTGTCTCTTAGTTTTTGCGCCTTTTAATTTCATTCTCCCTCTCTCACAACACAAACTGAGCCGCTGTCCTTCTCTCCCTCTTTCCTATTCTTTACCTTCGCCTTGCTGTCTTAGCTTCCGCCTTGCTGTCTCTCCCCCGCCTTGAGTTAAAGTAATTAAGCAGTAAGGACAGCCCATTAGTCCATGTTTATTGTACCTACTTGACTGTCTTGTGATTTTTGCATAGGACAGCCCATAAGTCCAAATTTATTGTTCCTTATACCCAAATTCTCAGGATGATACAACCTATACCCTTCATTTATTTCATGTTTTTATGTATTTTTGAGCCATGCTTTCTAATAAATTTTATAAGAGGAGAGTTTCAACCCAGTGCCAGTTTTTATTTGCTGATGACCTTTTTTGTAAAATTTGTACAGGACAGACTACAATTCTGATTTGGGTGTTCTTGGCTCCAAAATTTTCAGGAAAGCACAATCTATATCCTCCAATTTCAAGAAATTAGGAGACCTAAATCTATTTTTAATTTGTAATTTTATAAAGGGCATATTCTGGGACAGCAAGGTTATTTACCAGTATTTTTTACCTTTTAGATTTAGGACTTTGAAATGTTGTAATAAATGTTGTAATACTTCACCAGATTTCTTCTCTCAAAGACATGCTTGATCAGGTGAGTCCGTATCCTCTCTGGTGACAGTTATAGGGGGGTCTTTTTGAGATTTGTGCCAGATTATGACGACTCAGATCTCATTCTACTTAGACTCAGTCAGGTATTTGAGTACTACTGATGTTGCTTAAAGAGGAAAAATTATGAAATGTTTTTGTCATCATAAGGGTTCACATGCAAAACATTCACAAGTATTTGTTAGATTTCGTACTATTGCTCTTTCTTAATGAAGAGTACCTTATGAGTTATAGATATAGGTTAATGGAGCTGAAATTAACTGTCTCTGTTTTTTTTTCTAATTTCGTACCCTATTATATGTGATTATAGGTTAATGAAAAGATTTAGCAGAGTATCCAAAAAACAAGGGAAATAGAATCAGAAATTGTTAAGAATTCTGAAATCGAAAAGGAGTACCTTACAAAGGAATGCGAGTTACAAAAATCGGTGTTGATTTCAAAGTTTGAACTGAGTGGATGGATCCAAGTATCTGGTAAATCAATTCTATCTCATGGAATTGTACAAATATATCTTTTTGTGTGGATTTATAAGCTTAATATTTTTTTTTTTTTCATTTTTTTTTTCGTAACAGGATGAAAGCAAGAGCAAAAAGGGTCTCGCTGAAATTTATGAGGTTTGTGACAAAATATTACAATATATATTAGCTTTCATCTAAAGAAAAAAGGGTTCACATTTCATTTATTTGGTTTCTCTGTATTTTCTTGAAGAATATGCACAAACAGCTATGCATGCTACAGCTCCTATATCTGTCTCAAATGAACTAAAAAAGGAGGTGCTTTATAAAATTTTGATTTACTGTTTACAAATCTATAAATAAGTGGCTACTTTAGTGTCAAATGCTGATCTCTGGTTCCTTTTTAAAGGCTGAAATGCTATTCAAAAAGATATGCTCGATCAAAACTTGATGCTTCGTCGCATTTCCACTTTGACCCTAAACCGGTATTCTTGCTTGAAATAGTTTTGTTCAGTTACTATATCTCTCAAGAAAGTTCTTAGTGATATGTTATGTCATTTACAGGTAATATAGGATATGTCGATACAAGCCAATGTCCCGGCTCTTGCATTGGAAGAGGTACTTCATTTTTTTAAGTAATTTTCATTTGGTGCTCTGCAAAATCTCAGATATCATCACATATGCTTTAAAGATATATTATGCCCTGTAAAGTTTGAGATGTATGGTTTTCAATTTACCTTCTCATTTCAAAAGATGTCAAATGTACTCTCCTCTTTGTGTTCATCTCTACACAAGGTTAAAATGATGAATCTCTTTGTAAAAAAGATAAGCGAGCAGTGTTTTCAATGTTTTCAAATCTTTCGTATGCATATGTGATGAATCTCTTTTTTCAGAGTTACACATTCTGATCTTTTCTATGTTGATAGTATTTTCTTTAGTTAAAAAAGAAGACAAGTGGATCTCCTGTTATTCCTTTTTATCTGATCTCTGAGGAAGTTCTTTTTCTAAATAATATGCTTGGCATATTGGTTTTGGTGTAGATTGCTCCAATTGCAGTTTCGGATGCAGCAATGCTAGCACCAGAGGATATTTTTCAAGGGAAAAGTGATATCAAAGAAGAAAGAGACCTGAGTCGCTCTGACAGGAAACACAGACGTGCTAATAAGAAGCGGTGATTTAAAAGTAACCACCCCTTTCCTGCTCCAATATAATTTTTTCAAAAAAAAAAAAAGAACCTAACCTTTCAGTTTGGTTATAATCAAGTTTTCAACAATTAGGAATTCATTTATGAGAATATTTGTGCTTGTCTATTAACCACTGCTAACAACACCAGCAACACAGGTGCAACTGATGATGTCGAATTGTATGAGAATTATAACGATACAATGGTAATCGGAATCGTTGATGACACGCTCAAGGCGTATCCGACGATGGCTTATACACGTAACAGTTCGTCCAATGATGGGTGTTGTTCTTTGCTCCGCAAAACCTGATTATAACCAAACTGAAAGGTTAGGTTCTTTTTTTTAGCCTACCAATCAATTATCATGCAAATTCAACAAATGCTCGCCTGGTTTAATCGTTGACATAATGTCACAAAGATTTTATTAATAATGCTGAAAGTTGAATACATATTGCAGAATCTGGGAGCTTACGAGTTACGGCTCCATGCATGGACAAGGTGTGGGCCCTACGCGATGCCTTCTATCGTCAGAACCTGTGACATAATAAATATTTTATACTGACTGATTGAATTAAGGCGTTAAGAATCGAATAATAAATATAGAAAAACGGTCCAGTGCGGATGGATGACCCGCACTGCGGGTGGCTTCACCCGCACTGGGACAATTTTCCTTAACGAATTCCTGTGATTTTCACTGGGTGCGGATGATAATGCGGATGGGAATCCACAGTGCGGGTGAGTTCTGTACTCTTCTGAAGTTGACGAATTTTCGCTAAGTACTGGATGCGGATGGGGATCATCCGCACTGAGCTCAGTGCGTCCGCACTAGGCTCGGACTTTTTCTTGCGTCTTGAGTGCGGCTGGACGGATCCGCAGTGCGGATGATTGATCCGCACTGGGGTGTGTTTGTTATTTGCGCAGTGAATGCGGCTGGATGGATCCGCAGTGCGGATGGTTGGTCCGCACTGGGGTCTGTATTTCTGTTATTCTTGTTATTTTGAGGGACATATTTGCAAAATGGATTAAATAAACATCTTCTCTCTTTCTCTTTCATCTTTTTAATAAATAAAATATTTACACAAGGGCCTATTTGTAATAAACATTTTCAAGTTGTTAAATATTAAAAAGGTTGGAGGGTTTATTTGCAAAATTCCCATTTATTACTTAAATGCTTTCTTCTTCTTTCATTTCACCGTAAAAATTGAAAGGAATTTCGGAAGGCTAGGGTTAGGACCGAACCAGAAAGGGAAAGAGAGAGAGAGAGAGAAATTAAACGCGGAATCTGATCGGACTGACCGGAAAATCGAGAGTCGAGCTGAATTGACGATCCTTGATCGATTAGAAAGCTTCAATTTGGTATATATTTCTCCCTTGGTAATTTCTTGAAAAACCCTAACTTATTCGAGTTATTCGATTTTGTCGTGATTTCGGTTAAAGCTTGTAATTAGGGTTTCATAATCGAGTTCTAGCTCGATTAGTTGTTAATTTGTGATAATTGATACGATTTATCTTCCTTTTCTCTTGGAAACCCTAATTCAATTGATTTGTTATATTTTGGTGAAATTCGAATTCGAATTTGATTTGAAACGTTATAACTCGATAATCGGATTGATTTTCTTGTGGAATTTGGAATTGAACTAAGGTTTTTGGGTTGGGTCGTAATGGAAAGGAATTGTGATACTTTCAAGTGAAACTCTGGAAATTGTTGGAATTAATCGAGTTATAACTTCGTAAAACATATCGATTCATGTTGTTTATTCAGGACTACCGATTGAATTGGAATTCGAATTAGGGTTTGGTAATGGTGTTGACTTATCCGATATTAATCGAACGCGTTAATCGAATTTAACGTGTAAAATAGGTGGTAATCATACGAGGCAAAGGATTTCTGGATCGTTCGAGACGCCTGAGCCTTAGTCGAGCGTGCTATTACTCAGGTGCGGGGTTTCTGGACTTGTTTGATATTTTATATTCAGAATTAAACTGTGTTTTGATTCATATGCATTGCATTGCCCAAATAAAGTGAAACTCGAATTGTTTTATCTGATTGATTTGCATGCTGGTATGGTTATTATTTGTGTTGATCTGAATGATCTGATTTTGGAATTAAAGTCACCGTGCTTTATATCACCATCGGTTGGTGGATATGGTATTATTGTCATCCACCGTGATGACGTCACCCAGGGGGTGAATCTGGATTTGTCAAAGTCTAATGCATGGACGTTTGACGCTCAGTGTTCTAAAGCTTTAGATCGTCTGACCTTCGGCAGTTCCCAGTACCGGTTGGGACGAAGGGTAAGTGACTTTGTACTATGATTTTGGATGTGGTGACTGTGTATCGGATGGCAATACCCAGGGGGTATTGCGTTTGGATGGTCAGTTGGATTTATATGGATTTCCGGATATGAATTAGAACCAGACTTTTAATTAAACAGTTAAGCCTGTAATTACAGATGAGTGTCATGAGAAAAGGTTTTACCTGGTACAGCCGTCTGTAGGTGTCTGTAACCCTACAGATGAGTGGGAACGAATTGGGGTCCAGTTTGGTGGAACATCTGTAGTTACTACCAGATATTCTGAAATCGAGTTAAACCAAACATTGTGTGCTTGAATTTCATCTTGGCAATTCCTGAATTTTGATTTCATTTGAATAAATGTTGTCGGGTTTGTGTATTGATGTTTATATATGATTATAAACTGATTTGAGCTTTATTTGTGTTTACTTTTTGAATATAATCTGTGATTGCAAGTCCAGGGACGATATGTGGCAATTTATCGCACTGAGAATTCAATTCTCATCCCCTCTTTTGGGTTAATTTTTCAGGTACCGGTTCGGTGGATCCGAGAGAGACACGAGGTCGGTAGGCCTGGGTTTCACCGTTGCTTAGCTTGTCTGGTATTGTGACTAGAGACATGTATAGATTTATGTTTTGATTGTATATATATATGTGTTCTCTATGTCATTTGGTGATACGTATCCATCGAGATACGGATTTTGTATGATATTACCTGACCAGTTGGGATTTATGAACTGTTTTTCTTAGTTATTTGTTTGTTTGTTTGGTTGTGTTTTATTTTCTATTATCGTACTTGCCTTGTAGGCATACGGGCAACCGTATGTCTACGGAAGGAGGCACCTGTCACGCCTCGTGGGGCTGCGGGGTGTGACAGGTCCTTCCCCGGTTGGTATCAGAGCATGGTTTAGAACCTGAACCAGACTTGTTTGGATACGAGAGTGGTATACGTATTAATGGGGTCGTCGCGACTATGCGAATTTCGTATGATAAGTAAGGAATATCGAATATTATAAACTAACTTTGTTTATTCAGAAAATGGAAACACCACACCGAGGTAGAGGTAGACCTCGGAGGAATCAGGAATTGGTAGAAAAAGGGAATTGGCCAATTGAGACGTGTAATCAAGTTGTAAATGTTCAAACCCCGTTTGGTTCAACTGATCAAGGAATCACTTTATGCCGAAACCGAAAGATTAAGATAGATGGGAGGGAGTTCGAGGCGGACTTGTTGGTAATGGAGATTACCGGTTACGACGTGTTATTGGGTATGGACTGATTGACGAGACACGCTGCTACTATTGATTGTCCGCATCGTCGGATCCATTTCGCGAATTCAAGAGGTATGTCTTGCATACTCAATTGTAGAGAAATTGGGAAACTAACACCGTGTATTTCGGCTGTAGAGATGAAACATTTATTAGAATCAGGGTGTGATGCTTACTTGACGGCTGTGGTTTATGCGCCTGCGGCAGTTCCAGATATCAGCACCATTCCGGTGGTTTCAGAATTTGTGGATGTATTTCCGGAAGAGATTGTAGGGTTGCCACCAGAGCGAGAAGTGGAGTTCGGTATCGAATTGGTACCGGGCACAACACCGATTTCAAAAGCGCTGTATCGAATGGCACCGGTAGAACTGAAAGAACTTAAGGCACAGTTGGAAGATATGTTGGAGAGTGGATTTATCAGACCTAGCACGTCACCATGGGGCGCGCCAGTGTTGTTTGTCAAGAAGAAAGATGGAACATTGCGGTTATGCATTGATTACCGCGAGCTGAACAAGGTAACTGTGAAAAATAAATATCCGTTACCTCGGATTGACGATCTGTTTGATCAGTTACAGGGATCCTCAATATATTCAAAGATTGATCTGAGAACAGGGTATCATCAGCTGAGAATACGGCCGAGCGATGTGGATAAGACAGCGTTCCGTACAAGGTACGGGCATTATGAATACTTGGTTATGCCGTTTGGGCTGACGAACGCACCGGCAGCGTTCATGGACTTGATGCACCGTGTGTTTCACGATCTGTTGGATTCTACAGTTGTGGTGTTCATTGATGATATACTGGTGTATTCGCGCTCGCGAGAAGAACATGAGGTACATCTTAGAATTGTGTTGCAAAGATTGCGTGAACATCAGTTATTCGCAAAGTTGTCGAAATGTGAATTTTGGTTGGAAGAAGTTACCTTTTTGGGGCATGTGGTTTCTGGAAAAGGATTAGCGGTGGATTCTGAAAAGATTCGGGCTGTGACAGATTGGAAAAGGCCGGAGACAGTTACTGAAATTCGCAGCTTTCTGGGGTTAGCCGGGTACTACAGGAGATTTGTACTCGGGTTTTCGCGGTTAGCCGCGCCACTTACAAAATTGTTGCACAAAGGCGTGAAATTTGATTGGGGTACCGCGCAAGATAAAAGTTTTGAAGAATTGAAGAGTCGGCTGGTATCCGCGCCAGTCCTTGCTATGCCGACTGCAGATAAAGAGTACACGGTTTACACCGATGCATCTCGATTGGGTTTGGGTTGCGTATTGATGCAAGATGATCATGTAATTGCCTACGCATCTCGGCAATTGCGACCGCACGAGCAAAACTACCCGACGCATGATTTGGAGTTAGCGGCGGTGATATTTGCGCTGAAGATTTGGCGGCATTACTTGTATGGCGTGAAATGCCGAATCTATACTGATCATCAAAGTCTGAAATACATCTTCACGCAAAGGGAGTTAAATTTGAGACAAAGGCGGTGGTTAGAATTAATGAAAGACTATGACTTGGATATCCAGTATCATGCAGGAAAAACAAACAGTGTAGCAGATGCATTGAGCAGAAAGAGTCAGGTAAACCTGGCGTCGGTGATTACAAGTGAAACTCATCTTCTCGAGGAAATGCGCAGAATGGAAATACATGTTGGCGCATCACGCGAATTAGCATTGGAAGTTGCATCTAAATGTAATAGAAGTGAGGTTGGGACTAGCGCAACTGCAATTGCGTCGGTTGTGCTAGCAGCGGTTGAAATCCGATCGGAATTACACGAGCAAATTCGTGCAGAACAACAGAATGATCCGAGATGTCAGAAATTCAAACTGCACTATGAGTCAAACGCAGATTCACCGTTTCAAGTTCAAGGAGATGGCATCTTGCGGTTTCACGACCGCATTTGTGTACCAAGTAATTCGGAGTTGAAAGATCTGATTTTGTCAGAGGCGCACAATTCGGGATACGCTATCCATCCGGGAGAGGTAAAGATGTATCAAGATCTAAAGAGGTATTTTTGGTGGCCAAAGATGAAAAAGGAAGTACAAAGGTACGTTGAAAAGTGTCAAATATGTCAGCAAGTTAAAGCGGATCGGCAGAGAAAAGCATGATTGCTAAGACCGCTGGAAATACCTACAAGGAAATTTGAATCAATCACGATGGATTTCGTAAGTGGATTTCCGAGAACTGTCGGAAGGTATAATACAGTTTGGGTGATTGTGGATCGATTAACGAAGATAGCGCATTTCATTCCGCTTCAAATTGAAACATCTGGGCCAGAATTGGCGGAATTATTCCTGAAGTATCAGTTTAAGTACCATGGTTGCTCGCGCAATATTATTTCTGACCGAGATCCTCGGTTCACTTCTCATTTCTGGGAGAGTTTTCAAGAAACAATGGGTACCAAGTTGAGATTCAGCACTGCGCACCATCCTCAGACTGACGGTCAGTCTGAGCGCACCATTCAGACACTGGAAGACATGTTGCGCTCCTGCGCGCTAAGTTTACATGGTTCGTGGGTTGATCATTTATATCTGGTGGAGTTTGCGTGTAACAACAGTTATCATTCGAGCATTGGTATGTCACCGCAAGAAGCGCTGACAGGGCAGCAGTGCCGTACTCCATTGTGGTGGGGACCAGCGGGTACCTATCCACCTACAGGGCCGCAAATGTTAGAAGAAATTGCTGAGAAAACAAAGATGGTTCTGAGTCGGCTCAAGTCGGCTCAAGAAAGGCAAAAGAAATATGCGGATATTCACCGAAGACCGTTGGAATTTCAAGAAAGTGATCACGTATGGCTTCGAGTTTCGCCTGTCAGAGGCGTGCATCGATTTGGTGTTTCGGGCAAGCTAAGTCCCCGATATATTGGGCCGTTCCAGATTTTGCGACGAGTTGGACCGGTTGCATACGAGCTTGCGTTACCACCAGCGTTGGACCGGGTTCATCCGGTATTCCATGTATCACAGTTACGCAGATATGTGCGAGATCCGTCGCATTGTATTGATCATTCGGGTTTACGCGTACAAGATGATCTGACATATCAGGAAGAACCAATGCAGATATTGGATCGAAAAGAGCAACGGCTACGAAGCAAGGTGATTCGACTCGTGTTGGTAAAATGGGGACGCCATTCCGATAAGGAAGCGACGTGGGAGCTCGAAGAGAGCATCCGAGAAAAGTATCCGGAGTTATTCGACAATTAAGGTACGAAATCAAGTTCAGCGGACTGAACTTCATTTTAAGGGGGGGAGAAATGTGACATAATAAATATTTTATACTGACTGATTGAATTAAGGCGTTAAGAATCGAATAATAAATATAGAAAAACGGTCCAGTGCGGATGGATGACCCGCACTGCGGGTGGCTTCACCCGCACTGGGACAATTTTCCTTAACGAATTCCTGTGATTTTCACTGGGTGCGGATGATAATGCGGATGGGAATCCGCAGTGCGGGTGAGTTCTGTACTCTTCTGAAGTTGACGAATTTTCGCTAAGTACTGGATGCGGATGGGGATCATCCGCACTGAGCTCAGTGCGTCCGCACTAGGCTCGGACTTTTTCTTGCGTCTTGAGTGCGGCTGGACGGATCCGCAGTGCGGATGATTGATCCGCACTGGGGTGTGTTTGTTATTTGCGCAGTGAATGCGGCTGGATGGATCCGCAGTGCGGATGGTTGGTCCGCACTGGGGTCTGTATTTCTGTTATTCTTGTTATTTTGAGGGACATATTTGCAAAATGGATTAAATAAACATCTTCTCTCTTTCTCTTTCATCTTTTTAATAAATAAAATATTTACACAAGGGCCTATTTGTAATAAACATTTTCAAGTTGTTAAATATTAAAAAGGTTGGAGGGTTTATTTGCAAAATTCCCATTTATTACTTAAATGCTTTCTTCTTCTTTCATTTCACCGTAAAAATTGAAAGGAATTTCGGAAGGCTAGGGTTAGGACCGAACCAGAAAGGGAAAGAGAGAGAGAGAGAGAAATTAAACGCGGAATCTGATCGGACTGACCGGAAAATCGAGAGTCGAGCTGAATTGACGATTCTTGATCGATTAGAAAGCTTCAATTTGGTATATATTTCTCCCTTGGTAATTTCTTGAAAAACCCTAACTTATTCGAGTTATTCGATTTTGTCGTGATTTCGGTTAAAGCTTGTAATTAGGGTTTCATAATCGAGTTCTAGCTCGATTAGTTGTTAATTTGTGATAATTGATACGATTTATCTTCCTTTTCTCTTGGAAACCCTAATTCAATTGATTTGTTATATTTTGGTGAAATTCGAATTCGAATTTGATTTGAAACGTTATAACTCGATAATCGGATTGATTTTCTTGTGGAATTTGGAATTGAACTAAGGTTTTTGGGTTGGGTCGTAATGGAAAGGAATTGTGATAGTTTCAAGTGAAACTCTGGAAATTGTTGGAATTAATCGAGTTATAACTTCGTAAAACATATCGATTCATGTTGTTTATTCAGGACTACCGATTGAATTGGAATTCGAATTAGGGTTTGGTAATGGTGTTGACTTATCCGATATTAATCGAACGCGTTAATCGAATTTAACGTGTAAAATAGGTGGTAATCATACGAGGCAAAGGATTTCTGGATCGTTCGAGACGCCTGAGCCTTAGTCGAGCGTGCTATTACTCAGGTGCGGGGTTTCTGGACTTGTTTGATATTTTATATTCAGAATTAAACTGTGTTTTGATTCATATGCATTGCATTGCCCAAATAAAGTGAAACTCGAATTGTTTTATCTGATTGATTTGCATGCTGGTATGGTTATTATTTGTGTTGATCTGAATGATCTGATTTTGGAATTAAAGTCACCGTGCTTTATATCACCATCGGTTGGTGGATATGGTATTATTGTCATCCACCGTGATGACGTCACCCAGGGGGTGAATCTGGATTTGTCAAAGTCTAATGCATGGACGTTTGACGCTCAGTGTTCTAAAGCTTTAGATCGTCTGACCTTCGGCAGTTCCCAGTACCGGTTGGGACGAAGGGTAAGTGACTTTGTACTATGATTTTGGATGTGGTGACTGTGTATCGGATGGCAATACCCAGGGGGTATTGCGTTTGGATGGTCAGTTGGATTTATATGGATTTCCGGATATGAATTAGAACCAGACTTTTAATTAAACAGTTAAGCCTGTAATTACAGATGAGTGTCATGAGAAAAGGTTTTACCTGGTACAGCCGTCTGTAGGTGTCTGTAACCCTACAGATGAGTGGGAACGAATTGGGGTCCAGTTTGGTGGAACATCTGTAGTTACTACCAGATATTCTGAAATCGAGTTAAACCAAACATTGTGTGCTTGAATTTCATCTTGGCAATTCCTGAATTTTGATTTCATTTGAATAAATGTTGTCGGGTTTGTGTATTGATGTTTATATATGATTATAAACTGATTTGAGCTTTATTTGTGTTTACTTTTTGAATATAATCTGTGATTGCAAGTCCAGGGACGATATGTGGCAATTTATCGCACTGAGAATTCAATTCTCATCCCCTCTTTTGGGTTAATTTTTCAGGTACCGGTTCGGTGGATCCGAGAGAGACACGAGGTCGGTAGGCCTGGGTTTCACCGTTGCTTAGCTTGTCTGGTATTGTGACTAGAGACATGTATAGATTTATGTTTTGATTGTATATATATATGTGTTCTCTATGTCATTTGGTGATACGTATCCATCGAGATACGGATTTTGTATGATATTACCTGACCAGTTGGGATTTATGAACTGTTTTTCTTAGTTATTTGTTTGTTTGTTTGGTTGTGTTTTATTTTCTATTATCGTACTTGCCTTGTAGGCATACGGGCAACCGTATGTCTACGGCAGGAGGCACCCGTCACGCCTCGTGGGGCTGCGGGGTGTGACAGAACCTCCCCAATGTTACCAACTTCCTCGCCACTTGTACACTATTTACTACAAATGCAATGTTGTTAATTTCAAATGTGTATTTTGTTACTGTGTTATGTAAATTTCACTATAGTGTGGTTTTTTGTAAATGAATATGTTATGTTATTAAATTTTGTTGTCTTTTGTTTATGGTATCTATGTTATTTGCATGATATTTTATTTAATGTCAATGAATGTCGTATAGTAATATGGAGGCTAGCCCCGATACAAGCAGAACCATGCCAAAAAATTTACGCCAATACCGACAGTTTTTAGGACGTATACTAACTATTTTTTAACCATCAATGTTGGGTACCTACAGTGACTGTTTTTAAAAAAACAGTCAGTGTAAGGTAGCTACACTAACTATTTTTTAAACCGTCAGTATAGATACCCTACACTGACTGTTTTTAAAAACAGTCAGCATAGATACCCTACATTGACTGTTAAAAGACAGTCAGTGTAGGGTAACCTTCACTGGCGCCAGCTTTACTGACATCACTATAACAGTCGGTGTAGGGGTATTTGAATAGTCAGTGAAGGAATTTTTTGTACTAGTGGTACAGTA
>CAXKVR010000893.1:0-18314 GCA_964058845.1 Carex sylvatica
TAACAATATACTTCTGCCTAACAGCCTAACATCCGCTACCGGCATAGCTCAACTCAAGGACCCACCAGGGAGCTTCCTCGAGAAGACAACCTCAAAATTTCTTAAGTTTTACTACCCACTGATTTTCAAAAATTCTAAAAAATTAGTAAAAAAATTTCAAAAAAATATAAATTTCCAAATCGACCGCTTGAACACGTACGCTATGTATCTCCTCCAGAACCGATATATAGAAGATGTCTCCAGGGTTCGTTTGATCGAACCATTGAAGGATCGATAATTTGATATTTTATTTTCTAACAACAAACTTTTTTGTGATATTCTCAATTTTTTATGTATTTTTATTATTTTGCTTGTTTTGTGAAAAAATAATTGGTTTAAATCCCGGCCGTAGGCGCTTATTTTGTGAATTTGTACTTAAAAAACACTTAGTTGTACGTATGTAGTGTTCATACGCGCAGTAACTCCTTTTATCTCTGTGTTACGTCCACTTGTCACTGTAAAACCCACACAATTGAAATCTAAATTATTAAGTTCTCGTCAAATTAATTTAAAACTGAACAAAACCATATACAACATTGAATGTTTCAAACTGATTGAAAATAATTATTGACTATGATATATAACAACTGTGGCACAAATTGACAAATTAATGTGCTAAATTTTCTGCAAATTGACAAATGTGGAAGACTTGAACAGTATACTTGGAGGTTAAAGGAGACTCCCAACGACTCAGCACTGAATGTTCCAACCTACTGTTATTTTCATAATTAAATGGTTCGTCTATACAGGAGTGAAAAAGGTATGGATAATATCCGACAAGTATTCAAAAATTTAGGTGTGAATATCCGATAATATCCTTGTAGATTTGGAAAAGATAGCAGCATGTTAGCATCATGCTTTGTAGATTCGGACAGTGCAATCTAATATAAATGCAACAAAATAATCAGATTTAATTAAAAACATAATAAAAAAACGGCTTCTAAATAGTGATTAAATTGAATGGCCCCAACTCAAAACGCAGCTTATAAAATTTTAGTCCAAAGAAACAACGAAAACAGCTTCTCGTATTACCCTGTTATAATTCAATCTATATATTGTGATGGGGACATTCAATGAAACAAAAGCAGCACTATGCTTTGTAGGTTGGTTTGAACTTTCAATGAATTGTCCTTGGCCAATTATTAGTTTGAAACTTTCAATGAAGTATCTTGGGCGATTTTATCTCTATATAATGAAAACTAGTCTCCAGTGTTAGTGCACCTCAGAAACACTAGGCAAAAGACCACAAAAAAACAACAGCTAATGATGCGTCCTTTGTTTCCTATGCTTGTTTCCATTTTCATAATTTGGTTATCACAATCTGACTCCAATCTAATTTCTGCTGCTGCTGCTGCCTCAGAGCGACAAACTCTACTGAATATCAAATCCAAGCTCTCTGATCCCCACTCATCCTTAGCTTCTTGGAGAAACGATTCCCTCGACTTTTGCAAATGGCGTGGAATCACTTGCGATGACAACAATCCACCCCATGTTAGTGCACTGGACCTCGGGGCATTGCGACTCACTGGTTCCTTATCCCCAAACATAGCCTATCTCACATTCATTAAAAAAATCAACCTGAGAGGCAATAGCCTGCAAGGAGAAATACCGGGGGAGCTTGGCCGTATCAACGGCCTAAAGCACCTAGATCTCTCTTCTAACCAATTCTACGGATTAGTCCCACACTCTCTTTTCAACATTTCTTCCCTAACTTACTTGAATTTGTATTACAATAGTATGACTGGAACTCTTCCACCATACCTAGGGCAAAGATTTCCCAAACTTCAGTTTCTAAACCTAGGTTCTAATTTTTTTAAGGGAGATGTGAGCAACCTAATAACTTCATTAGCAAACTGCAGTGCCTTACATACAATTGATTTTTCTTACAATTATGACCTGTCAGGCAGTTTGCCAAATACAATAGGGAACCTCTCAACCAAGCTTCAGAAGCTATTATTACTGTATAATTCTATAGGGGGGTCGATCCCTCGCGAGATCGGGAATCTCGTGAACCTCACTGAATTAGATTTGAGTTATAATTACTTTGAAGGTGTTCTCCCCTCAACCATTGGTTCTCTCTCAAAATTAGGAAGGTTAATGATTGATTACAATAAACTGTTAGGACCCATTCCTGATTCCATAGGCAACCTTACTGAATTATACTATCTCACATTGATGGGAAATGAACTGAACGGAACCATCCCGGCAAGTTTGGGAAACTGCACCAGATTGCAGATTCTCAAAATATGTTCCAATCAGCTTGAAGGAGCCATTCCGAAAGAACTATCAAGGTTAACTAGTATGATACAACTTGATACATCACACAACCAATTAACGGGGTCCATACCTGATGTATCTCGCATGAATTCCCTTAATATTCTGTCCCTTGTAGGGAACAACTTGACAGGTACAATTCCTGAGTCCTTAGGTTTTTGTCCATCCTTGGTGGAGCTCTTTTTGGGAGACAACTTAATCCAAGGGAGTATCCCTAAATCCTTTGAAAACATGAAAGGGATAACATCTCTTAATCTCTCTCATAACAACCTCTCAGGGAGAATTCCTGAGTTCCTCGGATCCCTTCGGGGTCTGCAGTATCTGAACCTTTCTTTCAACAATTTTACTGGGGAAGTACCAACAGGTGGCATTTTTAGCAATGCCTCTGCTGTATTTCTCCTCGGTAATCAAGGATTGTGTAGCGGTGATTCAGAACTCCATCTGCCATCATGCC
The DNA here is from genome assembly GCA_964058845.1 of Carex sylvatica. NCBI lineage: Eukaryota > Viridiplantae > Streptophyta > Magnoliopsida > Poales > Cyperaceae > Carex > Carex sylvatica. The sequence goes on from CAXKVR010000893.1 coordinate 2,768, forward strand.
CTTTTCCAGTAATTAACAATTTGCAACCAAAGGCATCGACACGATCCTCTAAAATGATGGTGATCATCAGCATTATCATCACAATTGTTGTTGTCATATGTTTCTGCCTTATTGTCAGCATTCTGTACCAACTGAGAAGGAATAAGAGGATCGTCAAGTTGCCTAAACCCGCTCCATTCAGGGATAATAAGTACAAGAAGGTGCCATATTCTGATATTGCAAAAGCAACTGATGGGTTTTCCTCGGATAATTTGGTTGGTTCAGGGAGCTTTGGTTCTGTTTATAAGGGAATGTTAGATAACCAAGCGGTAGCTGTCAAGGTTTTTGACCTTGAGCAGCATGGAGCTCTGAGGAGCTTCAATTCTGAATGTGAATCTTTGAGAAACATCAGGCACAAAAATCTAGTTGGTGTCATCACTTCGTGCTCCTCGATAGATTTTAAAGGGAATGAATTTAAATCTCTAGTTTTCGAATACATCCCAAATGGCAGCCTTGACGAGTGGATACACCCGAAATCCTCGGGAAAGAAGCTGAGTTTGGCTCATGGAATAAATATAGCTATGGATGTTGCTTTTGGTCTGAGTTATTTGCATCATCACTGTGTTACTCCAATGGTCCATTGTGACATAAAGCCAGGCAACATACTTATCGACACTGACATGACCGCACTTATCAGTGATTTTGGTCTCGCAAGGTTCTTGGCTGCTTCTCATTCCACCTCTGCAGAGATGTCCACAACCTTGCTTGGTCTGAAAGGAACTATTGGCTATATACCACCAGGTAAATTAAGAAATTTCAAGTATCACAACTTCTCAAATTGCAACAATTTTCACACATCTCCTATAATTTTTTTATCTAATGTTTGCTGTATTTGCAATTTTTATTGTAGAGTATGCATTGGGCAGCACCATCTCCACACAGGGTGATGTATATAGCTTTGGAATTGTTCTTCTGGAGATGATTACTGGAAAGAGGCCAACGGATGCGATGTTTAAAGATGGTTTTAACATTCATGCATATGTTTCCAATGCATTTCCAGAAAAAATTATTGAGATCTTGGATCCTAGCATGTTTGGAGAGTTCAAATGCCTTGAAAACAACCAAGAAAATAGCAACGACCTTCTGAACATGGTAATGGAGAAGTGCATAATTCCACTCGTTCATGTCGGCCTCGCCTGTTCTAAGGAAGCTCCGAAAGATCGGATGAGAATGGAAGATGTGGCAGCTGAAATTTCAAAGATTAAACAAATTTACCTGGGAAGCATATAATTAATTAATTAGTAAGTAGTGTTAAGGGAATTAGTAAACTAGTAACAAGTTTGTGAGCTATGTGCCACTAATATGTTTAAGAAATAGCTTTCCTTGTTGCTGTAAAGGCTTTGTTCTAATATATACATAATTATACTCACGTTTCATTTTTTATTAAGATTTATAAATTTTTTTGATACATTTTGATTAACAAATAATGATAATTAGTGATTAGTTTTGTTCCTTAATATATAAAATTTTATCAAATAACTTGACTAGTAGCTGCAAATTTAGCAGTCTACTAGAGAAGAAATTAAGTTAATAAACACTCTCCTTTGTAGGCTGAACATGTAGGCCCAGAACAAACCATTATTAGGTCGTATTTGTTGGTGGGCCGATAGCATTATAACTTTGGGCTTCATGGAAACATAAAATTGTTCAACATTATTAAAAAAAAATAACGGGTTTAGTTCACGGGCCCTAATTTTTATTTTTTTTAAGAAAAATGTAGAGATCTAGCTCTCAGATTCCATTAAAAAAATGTTGCATAGGCAAGTTAAGCAATCATTAAAAAGGGTAACATGGATTGAGTTTCAGGCTATTATTTTCAACAAAATAAGCAGTTTTAGATAATTGATTACTTAAATCAGTTTTAGATACTTATATAACTTGGATGTAATGATTTAAACATGATCTATATTAAAGAGAATAGAGAAAAGGCGGTGCAGCCGAGAACAAATATATAGAAAGCAAAGGAATGATTTTGCTTAGCAAGTGTTTAACACACCTCACAAATTATTGCACCTGTTTAGTTTACATGAGGTGAAGAAGAAGAGAGATGAAACATAAAAAAGAATATAAAAGAACAAAAAAGAAAATTATATATTTTCTATAATTTTGTTTAATTATTTTTCCTACGTCACATTTGAAGTAATTAAGCGGGTGACATATAATTTAATAAATTGTGTAAAGTCCTTTCCACTTAATGAAAAAAAAAACCCTTCAGTTGGCAACCGTGCTAAAAAATATTAAAAATAAATAAAAATCGATTGTGAGTCCTATTTTAGGTAAATCACAAAACATGGTTAACCACTAATTAAGTTTGTTTAAAAATTTTCTAATTAACGAAAGCGCCTTCCAATATATGTAATAAATATTAAAAAGGAGCAATGACATAGGCAAAAAAAAATGTACAAATTTCTCAAATCGAAACGCATATTTTTGTTATTTATCTCACTTTCTCCCCCTATTCCCTCTGCAATCTGTATCATGTTAATTTATATTCTTAATTATTAGCGCTGTGTTTGATAGAATCTATATATATTATCAGGTTAATTTAATGGTTGCTTGAGCGTTAATCCAGTGTTATAGTACTGGACTAAATTATGTGCACATGCAGCACATGGATACCAGAATATCAGGTACTGTTTTCTAAATATTTCTCACCAAATTCAGAGTAGGTCCGATGCCCATCGGACTACTTTGGTACAATGGACTTAATCGCCATCCAGTCTGTATTAAGAAGTGTGCGTTCTGCTTTAAAATCTGTGTGTATCTGCTTCAATTTCCATGCGCACAAGATCTTAATGCAGATCGGACGGTGTTGGAGCTCATTGGACCCAAAAGTAGGTATGATGTCCATCAGACCTACTCCGTACTCTTTCTCACCAACACTGGAGTGAAGAAACAGAAACCATAGGCAGCATAACGAGGTTCATACAATTTGAAATTTAAGAAACTTCATGGGTAACTGTGGAAAAACAAATAGAGAAAAATATAAAATAGTTGTATAATATCAATTACAACAAATATCAGAATTGACATCCATTAGCAAATTAACTTACATTGCTCCTATTTTCTTCCAATCAATCAAGCATCTTATTCAAACAGCCGCGAGAGAATACATACATAGATTTTAAAAAGAAGAAATGTCAGCCCAACTCAGGGGAAATGAGAAAATTGAATGCGTGTATACAATAGATACAAAAACATAAAAGACTATGTAGTAGTGTTAATGAGTTATAACTATTTCATGTTTGCGCCTTCTCCACCTTCGCCTTTATTTTGCGCTCCATGATATCCTTCTCTGTATCGAGACTAAACATCCGATTTAATGCGTGCATGTTTTCAAGTGTCTCGTCAAGAGTTCGGCTGTCACTTCCATCACATCTCAAGTGTTGCAACGGGCCGTGTAGAAGCTTGTTAACAATACCAGTACTTAACTCCTCGATCGACTTTCTCATTTTCTTTGTCAGAGAGTCTTCTCCGATCTTTTGCAAGCATTTTTCAAGTTCTGACCCGCGAATTCTATCAGCGTATGATCTCAATTTCTTGATTGTCGGTACCGTCTCAAGCGAATCTCTCCATGCTTCGAATTTTATCAATTCTTGTGTAATTAACTCTTGTGCTTCCATTGCTTTTCTTAGCCTGTCTTCTTTGTTTGCCTCGACAACCTCCTTCAAATCATCAACATTGTAAACCCTTGCATTTTCGACACCTGACACGCATGACCCGACATTTCTCGGCACTGATATGTCAATGAAAAGCCTCATTCCTATCTCCTCACTCGCTAAAGGCAGTGCCTCTACATGCTCCTTCAAAAACAAGGGGATTTCAGAAGCAGTGCTAGTAAATATGACATCAGCCTCGGCCGCTGCTGACATCATCTCATCAAGCGGCCTGTAGATAATCTCGATATCCTTCATCTCCCCACGAATGGCATCGACTTTCTCAACCGAGCGGTTGACAACCACAACCTGTTTGCATCCCTTTGAGGCAAGGTGCTTAATTACCAATTTGCCCATCTTTCCGGCTCCAATAAGGAGCATCCGTGCAGAGAGGCAATGGGTCTTTGGTAATTTCATAAGGGCCAATTCGACAGCAGCCGAGCTGACTGAGACAGCCCCAGAGGAAATATTGGTCTCAGTTCTGACACGCTTTCCGGCAGTGATTGCATCCTTGAACATGCGATCGATGTTCTTGCCAAGGCCACCGCTACCCTGGCCAACACGCACCACTTGCTTCACCTGAGACAAGATCTGGCCCTCGCCTAATACAAGAGAGTCGAGACCAGCCGACACTTCAAACAGGTGCCGGGTAGCATCGCTGTCCCGTAGCATGAATAAGTGCTGACGGAGCTCTTCAGCTGGGATACCACTTGTCTGTATTAAAAAATAATAATATTATATCACTAGCAAACTAATTAATCAACCAATTACAAAATCAATTTATTAGTCAACAATCATATTAAAGTTAAGTTGGTATACAAGAATAATACAGTCAATGCCTGTGCTGGCATGAAAGTACTAGTTGATTGTAGGAATTAAAACCTCTTCCAGCTTTTTTTTTAGAAATTTCTTTTGTTGTATTTCTCAGGAGTTCCCTTGTAGAATTTGTCTATCAATATTTGTTCATCCTTTTACCCTTGCAATTGATTCATTGATGACTTGTTCATCAATTAGGTTTAGAATCAAATGTTATAAAAAAAAAATTACCTTAGACATCCAATCAATGACCTCTTTGATTCCCCGGTTCCAGGACAGCGCAACTACATATATCTCCATGCGATTGCACGTGCTGAGAACCGCTGCTTCCTCTACATGGTTAAGGCTACACAGCTCTGAAATTGCATGAGGCCATTGTGCTTCTGGCACAGCAAGCTTCTCACGCATTTCGACTGGTGCAGTGTGTACACTAAGACCAATTACAGCAATGCTGCTCTGCTCCTTCATATATCCTGATAAAAAGTTCACACATTTTATATACCAATTGAAACAAGTGAACAAATGTGCAATGAACACTTAATATTTACTAATAAATGGAAACGAAGAGCGCAGAACTTACTATCAGCAGAGATCTTGAACTGTTCTAGCGCTGCAACACTGGCAGCCTTCTTCTCCTCCACATCGGCTCCCACATCGCACCTTATCTCTCCTCCTCTCTTCGTCAATCTGGGCCCCACTTTGAAACCGAGCGGGCTTGTTCGGCCCAAAGTCCCCACCTTTACTCCCCCAAACGCCGTTGCGAATCCATTCACCGCAGCCATCTCGATAGTTATCCTCTATATCTCTCTTTTTGGTTTTTTGGTATTTTATTGGTATAGAAACTGGAACAGCAGTGATGGTTTATTCCAGGAGATACAAATTGAGAGGCATAGAGCGATAAATTGGTGGGTGGGGAGAGAGAGAGAGAGAGAGAGGAGTAGTGGTTAATTGCGAGGGAGGCGGAGAGTGGGCCCCACTAGGTGGGAAAGGAGTTGGGAATTCAAATACCTAAAGTAAATTAAATTTTGAGGTTGTATACAGACCGTCCGATCTCCTATGGCACGAATATAAAGTGCCCAGATTCTGATCGGACGGTTAGGGTCTAAACTCAAAATTTGAGGTAATAGGACTCGGGAAGGAGTTGGGGGTGAGGTTAGGAAGGGAAGAGGAGATTTGGAAAAGCGAGATTTAGAGAGATCTGATTGGTTGGAGCTACAACGCTTTATCCATACTCCTTCCATCTAATGTACTTGCCACCTTATCTCAATCATATTTTTTTCATTCTTTTATTTCATCTAAACTTTTGGGATTGATTTTAAAAAAAAAAAAATTAAGTTGATGCCTAGACTAGTGCTCGGTGTCCACACTCCAAATATTTTTCATCCTAGAAAGTTTTATTATTTTGTTTTTCCCTTTAAAAAAATTATTATTTTAACCAGCAACTAATTTTGTAATTTTTTCCCTATTAACAAAACTTTTTATTTTTTAAAACATGACATTTGAAATTTGATATGTAGAATATGTATATCATGATAAAATAAATAAAATTAAATACAATTTTATCGTTTATCATTTGCGGTTCAAATTTAATATTTTTTATGTCATATCAACTAGAAATTCTAATTAGATAAAAATTTGACACACAATAAATATATAAGGCCAACAATATATCTAGTTACTTTTTTTTTTATTCTTCCAAATCTATAATTTAATCTGGAATCCTACTCAAATTGTCAAATTAACTGTTAATGAATTCCAGTTTAAATTTTAAATGACGGTATACATTCATGCCCATTATTTAGTTCACAAATTAATGAAGACGCTATTGTTAAAAACAAAAAATAATCAATAAATTAAAAATAAAATAAATAAATAAAATAAAAATTCCTAGTAATGATTCTATATATAATTTACTGACTTTGCAAGGGCACCTTCGCAAAATAGTTTTTATCGAAAATATGTAAATGGAAAGAATGCAGCGTGGTATATGCAAATGCACAAGTTCATTGGTGTTATCTTGTTTGTGAACAGCATTCATTGTTTTATTTGACGTAGATCGTGCTTGACACACAAGCGTGTAGGCGTGCCAGCCACACTCTCCAGCTGCTATGTGCTATCTATGCTTTTCTAAAAACAAAAACAAGGAAATCAAACCAACACTTTCAAATCGCCTCTTGTTTTTGTTTTTGTGTGTGATAAACAACAACAACAAAAAAAAAAAAAACATTTAATGAAGAAAGAAAAGCTCCTGGGTGTTTATTGGGCTGGGCCCGTGGGCCGCCTGTTGCAATTTAAAATCAGACCAATTGATTCGGCCCGGCCAATTGGTCACTAACTACGCACGTGACATGATTAACATCCTTGTGAAAATTTAATTTAGTCACAGCACGGTATGAATTAAAAAAAAATGCTAAAAATTTACTCGCTGCATAATAGGCAGTGCAGTTGTTGTTGCATAATATCTTGAAAAGAAATCAAAAGAACCGGATCGGACTGGATCGGACCATGGATTGAATCAATCTATGTGTCTCTGCAATCTGGACTATGGTCCTTAGCACGAATTTGGACTATCCTCTTCAAATTTAGGCCATCTAACTCGAACCGTGTGACCAGTGGACCAAAGAGACCCATGGACCGGGGGTTTTGGACCGGACTGAACTGGACCATACCATACCGTTTTCATAACACTACCGCTGCATAATAGGCAGTGTAGTTGTTGTTGCAGAATATCCTGGAAAGAAATCAGAAGAAAATAGTGAAAAAAATTGGAGAGAGAATTAGTGGGCGACGGTTGATAAATAATATAATAAAGTTATCAAATAAAAAAATATTTTATTGAAAATAAATGAATAAAAGAAAGCAAGCTCATATTCATTAATTTGTGTATTTCTTTAATACCATCAACTTTCTGGTTTTTTATTTTCAAAATAAGAAAACTTTGATATGCAAATTAAATAGTCTAGATGCATATATGTAAAGTAACCGAGTTTATCAAAGTATATGTCTTTCATCATGAAAGTAACCTAGTTTTGTACGTATGAGATAGTTTTTGGGTAAATTTTATTCAAATATATCATTATTATCCGAAATTTTTATATTTATTATTAAAAAAAAAGAACCAATAAACCACCATTTTGTGGAAATTCTATTTTTAGCACTAACATAATGACAAATTGCGGCTCTAAAAAGGATAGCAGCAGTGATAGGTTGCGGTCACCAGATTGTGTTGCAGCAATATTAATTAGTGGCCGCAACATATCGTGGCAGACAATTTTTTAGTGATTGTAATTTATCATTGCGTCCGTAATAATTTTGAAATTCTACAATATTCGTGGTTTATTTTTTAGTTTTTTTTAATGGTATATTTAAATATTTTGACATTATTATACCGTCATTGTCATATAGAATTTCAAGTACTATAACAATATGACTCACATAGGCTAGGTGTGCTAAAATATTAGTTCCCTTTACCTAGTGTGAAATTAATACCTAATTCATGCTTTACACAAGTTTATGATAATAAATGACACCTTTATTAATGTTTAATAATTAGATAAATAATAAATGATACCTTTTTTATTATTACCATCTTAAACATTTTCATTAATTTTATCATATAGTTTACATTGTAAATCTCACCAAGAGTTTGATCGGTCAGCAACTTTTTTATTTTTATAAATAACAGGGAAAAGACCTGATATAATATTAAATTATCAATTAAAAAAAAAGTTTCATTTCAAATGAAATGTACACAAATGAAGAATTCCAAGACCTTTCGGTATAAAATTGGACAAATTAAATCTAACTCTACCAGATGGAACCTGTAAAACAATTCAAAATTTAAGAATATGGTTCACAAAGATATTTATCAAATCTCTATACATATATTGCTTATTATTAAATTATACAATTTAAACAGTGACCTGATCAGGATTTGAAAATTTTATTTTCACAACATCGATTCACAAAACGGAGAAACAATCGTCACAACGAAAAAAATAAAAGAGAAAAGAAAAGAAAGAATCAATACAAAATGAATCAAAATACAGCAACCATGAACAGATCACTGGCAACTTTTAAAAATTGTAGACCTTAATTTTGGTCATATTTTCTCTGGACTTTTTTGTTATCCAATTTGCAATTTCCAGCCTAGACGAGGGTCTCCTCGAACTCGACATAATCCGAGCTGATATTGTCGTCGCCATCTACCGTTGCGGGTACCGTCGTCTCAACCGCCGCCACCTCCTCCTCCTCCTCCTCCTCCTTTGTTGGTGCCTTAATTTCTTCTTCTACGGGTGCCTCAACATCATCAACCGGTACCGCTTCCTCCTCCTTCTCCTCCTCCTTTGCTTCCTCAACAATTGGCGTTTCAAGAACAACCGGGATCACGACATCAACCTCTCTCTGATTAGACGGGGTATACGGCATGATCTCTTCTTCGATGATTGCATCAAGTAACTTGTCGTTCTTTTTTGGTGGTGTCAAAAGACACGACACAGCTGACACGGTCAAAGCTGTGCCGGCTGCTGCTAGTGCTACAACAGCGAAGAACGCCGGTGGTGCGAGGCCCGTATGGGTCTTGATCAACTCTTTGAGGTGGCCGCTCTTGCGCATTTGCTCCTTTAACCATGCGGCGAAATCGCTCATTTTAGTTATCCTTTTTTAAAATTTTACAAGAATTAATGGGGGTTTATGGAATGAAGAAATTGATTAGATGAGATAGAGATGAGAGAAGAGAATGAGGAAATATATAGCCAAAAATGAGGTTAGAAGAGAATACCATTTATGCATGTCAGGATCTCAAATAGTATTCTGGTAAATTAATTAATATATAAAATTAATTTATAAAAAAAAAAAAAAAAACTCAATTCAAAGGATTCAATCAATAAAAGAGTTGGAAAGCATACATACATCTTATTTTTTTATAATTTCAACGCGTCAAATTAAGACGAGGCAAGCATACATGATACATGCTCATGAAAATTATTAGCTACATTTATTCTAGATGACTATATATTAAATAAACTCTGTTTATTTGAGAGATGCATAGATGTTTAAAGTTTTATTGTACTGTACCTATTAATAAATTAGAGAGATGAGATATTATTTATTATGGAAATCTGCATAAGCACTGGTAAATGTAGAAAGATGTAAAAATAGAATATCGTGACATAGACTAATAGCTAGCTGTTTTTCTTCCTTATTATTATAATTAATTTTTTTTAAATTAATTAATTCCTTTTTTTAAGAGTCTTGCAGAGTTTCATTTAGACTGTCCATTGAACTTAATTTCTCCAACTTGCAAAACAATTTCGCAATTATTGGTTGTTTTCTGAATAAGAAAAGAAAACTGATTCATATATAGGTACTTCCGGAAAATAAAAATTGTTCTTTGTTTATCAAAAAAAAAAATGTTATTTGTCATTAAAATATATCTGACATGTATCCCTGCATCTCAAACTTCATCTTATTATAAATATGACCTCATTGATGTCAAATTGAAACATGATTAATGAACAGTCAATAAATTAAACATAAAGTAAAATAATCTATGGAATTGTTAAATAGAAAAACATATAGTAGGCAGTCCTAAAATTGATTTTAAGGATATATTATTTTTTTTACACATATTACAATTTTTTTAATAAGAGTAAAATGGGTAGTTTATATAAATAAGTTTTAACATAAAAGTGAATAAATTAGATAAATTTATGAGTTTTTTTTAAAGAAGAAAAAATTATGAATTTTGTATATTTAGAAGAATAAATACGATATCAAGAACTTTAGAAGGAAAAATAAGTAATTTCAAGAATTTTGAGGGTATACATGAAATTCCCCCTTTTAATAAATCTAGCCTTGTCATGGCATAGCTGTTTTTGTTGAAAATTACGTTCAATCCACGGGCGCAGCAGAAATAATAAATGATCTGAACAATTCAAATCAGAAAAGAAAAGAAAAGAACATAATTTAATAAACAATGCTATTTTCTAATAAATAAATAAATAGCACTTTGCAAGGCATCTCTGAAAAATCAGTGAAGCTCAATCTTATTTGATTTTGCTACTTTTATTTTAGGGATAAGTTCTATTGACCACAATTTTATTCGATTAAGTCCGTAATTTTGAAATTTTGAAATTTTGATCATATGTATTAGAGTTTAATTAATCTTTCTTTTTGGCATGTACTACTTTCTCCTATATAATCATCACTAAAAGGATTTGAGAGTATATCCGATGCTCATTGGACCTACTTCGGTTCGATGGGCTCAATCACCGTCCAATCTGCGTTAACATGTATGTGCTCCATTTTAAAGTTCATGCGTATCTGCTTTAATTTTAGTGCGCACATATCTTAAAGCAGGTCGGACGGTCTTGAAGTTCGTTGAACTCAAAAGTAGATCTGATGGGGCATCAGACCTACTCTGTTCTCTGCTAAAAAAATTGTTATATCTGCAAAAAATACTTAGTAGTGTCATTATCTTCGTGGATACTTCCATAAGTAACATCGATACTCTCAAGAATAACAATTTCTCAGCTTTTACTATTAGCATTTTTTACCCTTAGCAGATAAAACATTTTTTTGTAGTGAATAATGATGTGTCACTTACAAAAAGAAAGAAAAGAAAAATCAATATTATTGTGATCTGGTATTACTTTTGTAATTAATTTGCACAATAAAAAAAAATCATGAAAGAAAAACAGAAACTAATATATAGTATAAACTAATTTTTAAAATGATGTTTAGTCTCTCATATTCAAATTTTAGTTACATTACAGTTGCTGCATGGTTTATCAGAATTAAAAAAAATGTTTTCTTTATGACAATAATCTTTGGTTGTATCAAATTAGTAAACTTATGAGGGGAAGTTAACCGTTTTAATATTAGTAATTATTAAATGTCCAAGAAGTATTTGCAAGTAGCATTAGTTTTATAATATTTAATACACAAATTCAAAGAAAAGGAATCTCCTTGGATGTAAATATGTAATTATATAAAGGATTTAAAACTTGTGCTGGAAAACAATTAAATGTAACAAAACCAAGGCTGCAACTTAATTTAGCTGTATTTCTTTTGGTTGCTTTTACATCTTGAAAACCTAAACTCCTCTTATGCTGATTTAAGAAGATAAATTATGAATTTCATATCAGTCAAATTGAGTCAGATTTGTTTATTTTGTTGGTCTACGTAGAAATTTAGTCAAAGGCTCAAAGAAGCAGCAAGAAATCGGCTGTCTCATGGAGAAGAGGTAGGAACTAAAACAGAATGCCCCGTTTTATTGATAGTTTTCTTTATTTAACCAAAATTGGACAATTTCAGTTTGAATTAAGTCTCTCTCTCTCTATATTTATGGTTGGATTTTATTTGCAATTTTCAATAATATATATATATATATATAACTTTCATGGAATTGCTGATTATACAATATTTACTATATGTGTTTTTAATTATCAGATGCGTCATGTTCTAAGTTGATTAATAAAAGACCTGGATGCAGGGAGAGGAAGAGCGAAAAAAGATGTAGATGAATAGTATAGGTGGCGGAGGCGGCAATAGAGGAGAGCATAGATGTAAAAACAGAGTTAAATTTTTAAACTATGAGAAATAAATACAGATACCAATTATATATAAATAGAGGTTAATTCATAACATTTTACTCTAAATTATATAGAAAATCCTTCATATATATAAAACTTAATATGGATACCAATTATATATAAATAAGAATTAATTTTACAGTATCATAACATTTTACTCTAAATTATATAGAAAATTCTACATATATATAAAACTTTTCAAAAAAATAGAGGCCTCTACAGAAATGGAACTAAAAATTTATTATAATAAAAATGAATTTAATAAAAAAAAGTATTCAATCAAATATATTTACAACAATACATATTTGTTGTTTCAATTAAATAAATGCTTTGTTCATTGAGCATAACTCCGTTTGGAGACGAGAGAGAAAAAACACTTATTTTTTTTCTCTAAGGAGCATTTTTTTTAAGATAAATAGTATTAACATGGTATAAATAAAATGAGTTTGAGGTTCCAATTTGGTTGGCCAGATTATAGCATGTTGGCTGCACAGTTATAATTTACAAACTTAATAATTCTAAATATTTTTTGGAAAAAAACTGGCTTTTGGGTTCATTTTTTTTCAAAGATGGTAAAAAAAAAAAAAAAAATCAAATTGGCCAGATTATAGCATGTTGGTTGCACAGTTATAATTTACGAACTTAATAATTCTAAATATATTTTTGAAAAAAACTGGCTTTTGGGTTCATTTTTTTTCAAAGATGGTAAAAAAAAAAAAAAAAATCGGTAAGTATGGGTACACATTTTTTTTTAAAAATTTACTCATTTTACAAGAGAATGTAGGTGATGTTGGGAAATTCTTTTTTTAGAGTATATACATTATAATTTCCTTTAGCAGCAGAACATTTCAACATATGATATTTTGATCTTGCAGTATACCGATTTTTTTAGTTACCATCTTCTAAAAAAGAATTAAAACAATTGACATTGTTTCTAAAAAAAGTTTCACAAATACCAGGCGCAGAGATTAAATCTACGCCGTCCATTGTGATCATAATTTGTACCAACGTTCAAGGTAAAAAAGAATTTGTATAAAAAATTTGAGTTTTTACAGAGTTCAGACGGATCATGGTTAAAAAATTTGCTCTACACATCAATATATATGTTCTGAAATGTATGATGCCCAAAAGAATTATACAAACTTGTATTATGTTTGACAAATTAACATTATACATGTATGTGTACAACTACTCAAGAAATGATGCAAATTTGTGTAATTTTTTAGGCATTATGCATTTCGATTATACAAAAGCTAAAAAAAAAAAAAACAATTGAAGGTTCAAAAGCTCAAAAATATTAATATTGTAGTTTTTCTTGAGATTTTCAGAAATTTTTAGTTAATCTCGTTGGCATAAAAATTATTGTCAATATACTAATAGATATTAAAATGTCTCTTTACATAAATTATCTAACCATGATACATTCTGATTCTGAACAAAATTAAAATATGAAAGTTGTAGAGCTTGTGCATAAGCTTGTAAAAAATATTTATTGATGTCAACTGGAATGACATGACAAAGCTATATATGATTTTTTTTTTTTTTTATATCCTACACAAAAAAATAGTAATTGAGACTGAGTTTTAGGGTGATGAACAATTTACAATTTCCCTTCATCATCAGCGGAATATTAAAATATTATATATGTTGGTAAACGGATTTTGCTAGAAAAATTTCCTTGAATTATTAAACATAGATTTACTTTATAACGTTTCACTATTGTGGGACCTCTCATTGTCGTATACACAGACAAAACAAATCAATGTTGTAAAAAATGATTGTTGATTAGTACGTTGGCGGCAATCAAATTATCAGAAATTTTTCTGACTAATCGATCAATTATTTTTAATTATAATTAATTATTTCTAATTAATCGCTTAACGGTATCATGTTCGTTCAACAAACACATAGTGTTATATTGTTATTTAAAACACTGAGACAAACCCCTCAGACAATAAAACACATATCAGAAATAAGAAATAAATAAAAAAATTGAATAAGAACAATTTTTCCATTAATGATGAGCATAAATTATGATACTTTTACCTAGAATTTTATTTTAAGAACTTAATCAATTTCTATGCATTAAGTTTAATTTAATTTAATTTAGTTTAAAATTATATTAAGAATCAAGTTACTGCCGAAGTCTATTTAAATTTCAGGAAATGGAGCAAATTATAGATCTTCTCGCAAGTTTTCTGAAAAGTGATAGAACACTGAAAACAGAGTTATGGATAATGAGTTATGCCCATTTGAAGTTTGGTTCACAGCAGAAATAGAGACAGTATGTGGGCTGCACAGAATCCCACACGGACCGCGCAGAGCAAATTTGAAAATTTCAGCTTTCGACATCTTTTCGTATTTTTACCATATCTTGGTCACATGAACTCTGTTTTAGGCAAATAAAGGCTTGCTGGAAAGAGAATAACAAGATCTACAATTATAGGAAAGTTATAAATCAGAATTTATAATGTGCAAGTCGCAAGAACCTTTTTAGAAAGGTATCAACTAAAATTTATTGTCATATCTCACGAGATCTTGATTGATTCACCTTCCATCCTTGGTTGCTTTCTCCCCAAGTCACAAAATAACTATAAATGAGAGGAAAGCAGCAGGAAAAAGGGTATTTTCCCTTTGGGATCTCCCATTTAGGGAGGCCATCTCTGAGAGACCACCATTCTTCTCCATTTTGTTTCGAGGGCTTGAAAAGAAGAGGCTCGGCTTGGAGTTTGTTTTTTTGGAGTTTTATCATTTCTCTCTTCTTTCTATTTATTTTGTTTTCTCTTTAACTATGTTAGTTTAGACTCTTTAGTTTCTAGAGTTATGATGTAGTCGAATGCTTTGCTTGATATGCTAGTTATTTGAATCTGTTTTGATATTTGTGTTTGCTTGCTTGAGTAGTATTTTAATTTTTTAGTTGAAATTGCTTGAATTATTCTTGGTTTACTGTTAGATGTACTGCAGCATATTTCTTGTAATTTGGCATTGATATTTCTCTCAACCAGACTAAGTACATGAGGTAGGTTTGTAAGCCGAGAGGTAAAACTTTTCATGAATCGAGAGATGGTGGATATCTTTAGTAAACCAAACTAGTAACTTAGGTAGAATACCAACAAACGGGAGTTGAGGTTTAGAAACCTAAGAGGGTAGAAATTGTAATTTCACTATCGTGTTTAAAAGATATAGCTTGTTGTACTGAAACTTTGTGATACACTTTTGTGCAAACAATTAACGAAAGAAGTTCAATAAGATATGATATATTACAGATATACATAAAACAATGCAATCCTAATTCCAAAGAAATGCTATCAACACAATATATATAAACCCCATTAATTACTAACACAAACAAATTAAAAAGATTATAATTAAGGACATGCAAGTACCATATTTCCAAAATAAGAACATAATTAAACCATAATCTTTCAATTCTGTGCTTCA
>CAXKVR010000894.1:0-24769 GCA_964058845.1 Carex sylvatica
AAAGTTTGCATGACATATCATGCATATTTTATGAATTATATGAATGAACTCTAATGTATATCTATAGAAAATAAGTAAAAAACTGTCCGTAAAAAATTATCTTTATTTATTTTTAATTTGTTTAAATACGCATTATTTATGAGTGTCAAAATGAGATATAAGAGAAAATCAATTTATTTAAAATACACATTATGGCAATATTGTTTTCATCAAATTGCTGAGGAATCTTTCTTTCACTTTCAATTTCCATGTCAAGTAACTTTGCTCTGTTTTTATTCTCTTATTTTTTATCTATTTTTTAAATACTATTAGTTTATTATTTGTTTATATTTTTATGATATTCTTTCGGCTTCTAGAATTTTACATTATAAAATATTACAAAATATATCATCACGAATATAAAAAGTTGAACAGTAACAATATTTTGTTAATGACCTAATCAAAAGCTAAAATTAAAAACAAAGTAGTGTCTAAAATAATTGAAGAAGTTCTTAAGAGTAAATGAACTGTCCAAAAGAAAATTCATGTTAGTCTAATAAGATAGGTGATCTTCATATATATACTAGCTAGTTCATAACAACACCTACGAGTAAATAGTTTAACTTTTTTCTATAACAACAATACATGAAAGTCTCTTACTAACTTGAAAAAAAAACAGAGAGAGGAAAGGATGCGGTTACAAGTTTAAGTGAGTATTTCAAGAGCTAAAAAATTTACGAGAAAAAACAAGTTACAAAGCCAATGTCATAAATCCAGTAAATAATATCCAGAATCTCCAAGTTAATGAAGGTTCTGCAGTCAAATCTTCTCAATCATTTATCTGATTTTGATTATACAAGTGGATGTTGATTATTAGCATATGAATTTTTTAGTTTCCAATGTGCATTGTTATTGTTTTGATCCCTTAATAAAGATATAATATACATTTGTTTATTGTATTTTATATGATAGAAAGTGTTTTATGTTAGTGTTTCTTATTTTTAAATTTTATATAAGACATATCTTTTTGTGTGTAGTTATACTTGTGTGTGGCCGCTGATATTAATATTTTCCTCTAACTTTCACATAATTTTGTTTTCATGATGATAGTATTTTCTTTTGCAATAATTGCATCTTATAATGACATCTTTAATGTTTAATGGAGTAAGCATTCTTGATATATAGTCTGATTATTAGCGTTACATATGAATATGGCGGATTATTAGTGTTTAGTTCTTATGAGCAGGTCAAACGTCAAACAAAAATAACTCCTCAAGAACATTTTTTTGTTTTTTTACTTAAAAAAAAAGTTGAGCTCATGCCCCCAAATTAATTTTATTGATGAAGAAGTTTACATCACGGATCACAAATAGTAATCCATTATTATAAAGTATAAATTCATTCAAGTAAAATTAAATAAAATTAAGAAAATGAGAGTCACAAATGTAGAAATAAACTAAGATAAAGAACTAATAACAAAGTAAGGGCGTGTTAGGAATTTACTGTTCACATGGAAAGAAAAATTCACTCATACTGAATTTTTTTCCCATTTTCATTCCTATTTCCCTCTGTCCATTAACACGCCCTAAGAGAGTGACTTGATTGGAATAAATGAAAAATTCAATAGCTATAGAAGAATAAATCAAATTTGAGAGATCAATTTATGATAAATGACAATGTTTAATAAAATTTACTCTCATAAATATAATTGAACCGGGAGAATGTACAAATTGCCCTTCATTTTCAAACCAACAAACAAAATACCCTTCTTCATAAATTATTAACAAAATACCCTTGTGGGCTCCACTTTCTCCTCCCTTTCCTCTCCTTCTTACTTCTCCCCATTTACTCTCCCTCATTTTTTATTTAAAATGGAGGGTTATGCAACATACCAACAAATATAAAACACATTTTCTTGTTGCATAATATGCTATGTTTTATTTAAGAAAGCAATCTTCTTATGTAATTTTTTATTTCAAATGGAGGATTATACAACAGACCATAAAATATAAAACACATCAAGATTGGTTTCTTATTTGATGTTGGTGATTAAATTGCTTTCAATGTAAAGATTGTAATAAAATTATTTATTATTATGTTATTAATATTTTCTACTAGATCCATGAAGTCTGTAGCGAATATTATTTTATTAATATTTTGTACTTTATCCATAAAGTTTGTAGGCTGTAGCAGATATTTATTAATTTTTGTTGCTGATTAAATTGTATTGAGATTGTTTCATGATGTATTAAATTAGCTCCATGACATGAATTAAAATGAACAACAACCCCATACATTCTTTGTACCAGTTTGAAATGTGTAGTAGGGAAAAAAATATCGTACCAGAAACGAGAATTGAAATTTAAATAGTTGAATTTAACATAACAACAGTAGTAAATAGATGATTAAAAATATAATATAAAAGGATGCATATAAATAATGATATAAAAAAATTTGTTCCTGTACGCAAGCTTGAAAAAAATGATATAACAAAAAATAAAAATAAAACATAATAATAACGATAAATGCAAACTTTGTTCCTACTCTATACAGACTGAATATTGAGCATTAACAGTTAAAAATATAATAACAACAAAAAATACAAAATTTTACTAAAATTCCAGATTTAGCATAATCTTGTTATGAAGTTCTATCTTTTTTTTTTTTGAGAAGTTCCATAACATAAGCTGTTAAGAAGTTCATTTAATAAATTTTCAATTTTGACAATTTTGACAATTTATAAAACGAAACTAAATTTACAATCAAATATTATAAATATGATATATATTATGCATATATCCTATTTTATAAAAATTCTCAAGGTTGGCCTTTATGTGCCGCAAACACTAATATGTATAAAGTACAAAATATTAAGAAAATAATATTCGCTACAGACTTCATGGATCTAGTAGAAAATATTAATAACATAATAATAAATAATTTTATTACAATCTTTACATTAAAAGCAATTTAATCACCAATATCAAATAAGAAACCAACCTTGATGCGTTTTATAGTTTATGGTCTGTTGTATAATTCTCCATTTGAAATAAAAAAATTGCACAAGGAGATTGGTTTCTTAAATAAAGCATAACATATTATGCAATAAGAAAATGTGTATTATATTTGTTGGTATGTTGAATAACCAAATAAAAATAATGGAGAGTAAATGGGGAGTAGTGAGAGGGAGGGGAAAGGGAGGAGAAAGTGGAGTCCACGAGGGCATTTTGTTAATAATTTATGAAGAAGGGTATTTTGTTTGTTGGTTTGAAAATGAAGGACAATTTGTACATTCTCCTAATTGAATTAGTTAATTTATATACAATTCACTATGGACCATGTAATTTACATGAACAATAGATGCTACAGATTCATCAACTGACAAGCCTAAAATATATAAAAACTAGATGATCGATGGCCTCGCATTGTTTCAACACTGGTTTTTGTGGCAGAGAGAAAAGTACATAAAATGTCTACATAAAAGAACTATACACAACAAAAATTAATAAATTGATTGGAATATAACAAAAATTGTATAGCTGAAATAGTTGAATATGTACAGGGATATAAGATAAACTGCAAATTTGAACATATTAGATAGTTGATTTGTTTCGCTATGCGAGATAAATTGACATCCGCCTATGTGCTAACATTTGGAAGACCTATTTAAGAGACAAGACTATATAACATCAAATAAATGATCAAGGAGTTTTGTCTGCAAAACCACAACTGGCAACATTTTACTTAGAGTGAGGGGTAGAGTGGATATCATGAGGGAATACTGTACTGTACTCTGCTTATAGATTTTATTTCATAAATAGGTAGATGTAGTTGTAATTAGAGCTTATGTAAATAGTTTCTTTTTTTATATAAATATATATGTTGCTCGGTATTTACCGACAATCTTGGATTCAAAATCCAAATGAGAGAATCCTTTGTTGTAATAATAATTGGGCGGCTTGACCTCCAAACTTTACTTAAAATTTTTTTACCGACAACCTTAAAAAAAAAAAATAGTCTGTATAAGACATCAAGCTCGTGCCTTTTACAAATTGGCATTTGAAGTAATAAACAATCAATAGATTGTATAACATATAATCAGTCATGTAATTATTAAAAACGAAATATACTACCGTGGAAATAGAGACAGCTAGAGAGAAGCTCAACGCCTCAACCATACAATTGAAAATACTTCTCCAAACAATTTCATAAAAGAGAAGTTGTATTAATCTTGTGTGTTTGAGTACAATAATATTAGACTTATTTATAGACTTAATTAAGATGAAATCATAAACAACTCCACTAAGTATCTCATACCTACCACCATTACAATGCTAATCAACTCCTATAATTCGCACCCACTATTATCTCCAATACAATATATTTGATCCTCTATTACGCTCCCTCAAGCGAAACATGGTGCGGTAGCAATGTTGAGCTTGCTCCAAAAAGAAGAAGGTCGATGTCAATATCTCAATGCCATTGTTCTTGCGATGTGAATCGTCAAGTTCGGGTCTCCTTGAAGGTAGAGAAAGAAGGAGCTCTTTTGGCTCAATAATACTTTCATGTACTTGAGAGGCTCATTTGAGTCCTCTTTGAAAAATAAAAAACAAAAGAAAGAAAAGAAAATTGAATAGCTCGTGGCTTTGTGACAAGTACATGGTTTCAAGAGGTTTTTTAACTCTCTTGTCTCATTTTTTAGAAGCATTTTGTAAATAGAGGAAGAGAAGAGAAAAAAGAGTCCGGCATTGGTTTGGTTTGGTGATTTGATTTTAGAAATTGGAGGGATTTAAATTTTGATTTGGAGTTAGGTGTATGAGTATTTGAATCAAAAAGATAGAAATTGACAGGTAGCAGTTGATTGAGGTAAGGCTTTTGGAGCTTGATATCTTCAAAAATTTCCTATTTTTATTTTATTTCTCAGCCATACGCAAACCTGAAAAGAGAAATGTGCTTGAAAAAAAAATTAGAGAAATGAACATTGGGCTTGTGATCTCAGCCCAGCAGATAAGTGAAGCCCAGATTATTCAGAATCATAAATTGGCACCTAAATCCAAAATGGATTCGATCCACAAAACAGATCTTTGAGACTTCTTGTTTTTTTGATCCGATTCAGATGGACCCATTAGGCCGAGCTCTTGCGGCAGAGGCGGTGGTGAGAGGTGGCACAAAGCTTTGCGACGGTGGCAGAGGTGGCATACTTGACAGCTCTACAAAGGAGGAATCCAGTGGGAGAGGGGCTAGGTAGGCTTCGAGCTCCTTCAGTGCCGACTCATCTGACACGAAATTCATGTGACACATCTCGTTCAGCGACAGATCGTTCGAGTAGTTTATCAACAGTACCGCATAGAACCACTCCGTCTTGCTGTTCTTGAAGTATTGATGCTCCACGATCTGCCTGAATCGGCTTTCGGGCCTGGGAAATGCAGTGGCGGGGTGTGCTCAACTGTGAGATCTGGCGAGCTGAGTCGATCGGCAATCAGGGAGAGGATGTGACCGTGGCGGAGGTCAGATGGCTGATTGTCTGACGAGGAGACGGCGGCAGTTTGGTCAGATGCTATCGATCTCGTCTGATGGTTAAAGCAACTATACTGAGAAGTGAGAACTGATATGGTCACCAATCTGTTTTTTTTTTCATTTTCTCGAACTGATCTGGTTGTTTGTTAGAGGAGGAGAGTAGAATAAGAAGAATAAAGGGTAGAATAGAGAGGTTTAGACTGGAATAGAAAGTAATAGAAAGGATTTAGGCTAGAATAGAGAGAAATAAAAGCTTATTTCTGAAATAAAGGTTTTTTTATTTTTATTTTTTAGATCTGGAATAGAGGTTTTGAGGCATAATTTCTAGAATAGGCACGAGCCTAATTCTAACTTTACCAAAGCTCTGATACCATAAATAATTTCATAAAAGAGAGAAGTTGTATTAATCTTGTGTGTTTGAGTACAATGACATGACGCCTATTTATAGGCTTGACTATGATTAATTCTAAACAACTCCACTAAGTATAGGGGTGTAAACGGATCGGATAATATCCGATTTCGTCCGAATTCGGAAAAGTACTTAAATTATTCGATCCGTGTTCGTATCCGAGACTATCCGTATCCGTATCCGAGACTATCCGTATCTGTATCCGTATCCGAGACTATCCATATCCGTATCCAAAAAATTATAATGGATACAGATACGGTAAGACTTTTAACTATCCGCATCCGACCGTTTATATTTTTAAACCACAACAAATGTGATATATGTTGTTAAATTGATTTATTAAATTACATATTGTACGAATAATTTATTAAATTGCATGTAGATATATATTTTGATGAATAATATAACGCTATAACATAATTAGTGACTAATATTTTAATAATATAATAGATGTTTTTGTAACTAACAAGCTAATTATGAAAAATATCCGTATCTGTCCGATATCCGATTCGTATCCGTAACATTTAATATTTGATCCCTATCCGTATCCAAGACTATTCGTATTCGTATCCGTATCCAAAAAATTATAACGGATACGAATACGGTAAGACCACTATCCGATCCGTATCCAACCATTTATACCCCTGACTAAACATCTTCTACCTACCACCATTACAATGCTAATTAACTTCTATAATTCGCACCCACTATTATCTCCAATACAATATATATGATCCTCTATTATTCTCAAGCACTGGAAATCAGAAGTTTACCCGTGGTAAATTTTATATACTAAACATGCAAAAAAGAAGAAATACTGGCATTAGATTCCATTTTTTTTATAGCAAAATCAGAAAAATCCTAAACCCTAAAACCAGGATTGAAAATGATTCGAAGATCAATTATAAAATAACATAGACCTTACATATATATATTTAACCATTCCCCAGCCCGTTTGCAACAATGTGAAGTTCTTAGTATATATTCACAAAGTTATTGCTTATTGTAATCAAATATTGTTACAGTTAACTTAATGGAATTTAACAATTGTGGTCCTCCAATTAATTAACCTTTTATTTTAAGTCCTCCAATGTCTTGTTTGGATGTTGTTATTGGGTGAATTAATATAAAAAAATAAAAACTGAACTTGCTGAATTAATACAAAAAGTAAAAAACTTAATTTTATTACTCATTATTCAAGAACCAATTCTTCTCTGGAATCTGGGACCCACAGTTTCAGATCCTTTAAGATCTCTCTGGAACAACATTAAGCATATCCGTAACTATTCTATTACTTAAGCATATCCATAACCACAATTGAGATTTACTAAAATTTGAATCTAACTTGATTATATCGAGTTGGGAATTTTCTCAATGAGTTGACAAAATGCTTACATAAGAGGAGGGATCCGATTATCATAATTTTGAGTTACCACAACTATTTTTTACATTTTCAAATTTCAATTCGTCGATTCAAACCGTTCAACATGATCTCCACAATAAAAGTGCTTTCAGATCAAATTTTACATTTTTTTTGAATTTTTTTACCATTTATTTATTAAGATGGTTACAAAATTCAATGGTCTGAATTTGACTAGTTTTTGTAAAATACTTAACAAATAGTAAAAAAAAAAAAAATGTAAAATTTGATTTGCAAGCACATTTTATTGTGGAGATCATGTTGAACGGTTTGGATCGACAATTTGGACTTTAAAAATGTAAAAAATAGTTGTGATAATTAGATCTCTCCTCATATAAGAGATCAATGTCAAGATATGTTATCAACTTATTATTCTATTACTTAGGCTTGATTCGATTTCTTATGCTGGGTTAACAATAATAACAATTTAATCTATCTCGAGTAAAATAATTCACGAGTTCAAAGTGTAATATCTCAATTCTTTTATGGTATTTTATGTTTATATTTTTGGGCTTATATTCGTCTAGAAATTTTAAATAATTCTTCCCAAGTCCATTGTTATATATATGATAGCCTATTATCCAATTTTGAATCTTTAATTGGGCCGTTTCACCGAGCTTTGAACCTTTTAATGCCTTAAATGGCTTGATTTTGTTGATCCAATGCTTTCAAAATTGATTTACTCATTAGGCATTACGCCTCCAAATTATGTAAAAATTGTTGTCTAAAAGTTAATATTCAAGCGAATATTTAATTTGTTAAATTTCATATTCATAGAAAGAAAATGTAAATTTTTGTGTATATGCAAAACTTTCAATTCAGTTTAAGAGCATATAAATTACATCGTTAAGACCATGTTTATAATCTAATTATTCTTTCTTCACACGGTTATTCAATTATTAACTTTTAGTCATAATTTTGGTGTGAACCTTAGAATCAGTGCGTACATTAAGTAATGAATATAAATGAACTGTGTTTGACAAACTACTATTTATAATTTTATTTATAATTTTTAGTTGTTAAATGAATTATGTGTGAAAATAGTTCATATTAAAATGTTAGCTAGACACAATTGATATAAGAAAATATGTTCAATGTAAATTTACAATTTTTAATAATATATCAGAGTAAATCAAATTTTAATCAAATTTTAAAACCTAATCAAGTCTCCGCCACAACATTTGTTATTTGTTATGAGTGATAATAACACGGTTGGACATGTTTGACTACAATAATTATACCGAAAGACTTGAGTGAGAACAACCCTCTTTGGATTTTTAAACGAACTAGTGCTACTAGAGTTTCGGATCGTTTATATAGAAATTGGTAGACACAGACTGAACCATTTACTGAAAATAATATGGTTAAGTATACATCATAAATCAGAGAGAGTAGAGAATAGATTGAGAAATGAATCTTGTATTGATTAACCTCAAACTGAATTACAGTGCATGTATATATAGACAGAGAGTATAGCAATCCTATAACATCCACTATTCTATTGCAACTATAACAAACTAAGCCAGATATAACTAACAGCTAACAGTATTTAGTTAACACACTAATGGCAATCTGTTTCATTTGAGTCTTGGTCAACTCCTGATCTTTGACTGCATCTAATAATACAATTAAAACACATATAAATTATTAATATACCTGCACCGAGGACTCTTAAATTAATGTTCATGATATTCGATGATAGATTCGTACATAATTTTTGCTATTAATTCAGTGTCTTTGAAACTTGAATGTCTTTGAAATTTCATTTCAAGTGTTAAAGAGTTTGACAATTTATAAGTGTTCTTAATCATACTATTTATTTACAAATAAATGTTTGAATTACTAAAGTAAAAAAAAGCTATAATTGTAATGTACATCCACCTTTTATAATCCATGTATTAGAAAATTATTATGTAAATTAGAAAATTATAAAAATAGAACGTGTATTAAATTTGGGTCATTTTGAAAGATGTTTAGCAATCCATCAAATCATTTAAAAAATTCAAAGGTACGGTTTTGATTGTTTAATGATGAATGACATGATAACCAATTAAATTTTAAATTGAATTAAATTTGACACATGTCCTATCTAGATAAATAAGAGCATACATCTGTAATTTTAATTTTTTAACTAAATACTATTTTAAATACATATTTCATAACAGTCGGATATACAATGAAACTTTTTAAAGAGAAATCTATTTCAAGTTTAACAATTCACATAAAACGGAGATGTCAAGATTAGTTGTTGGGTCAATATTCTTATAAAACAATGTTATTAAAAAGAGCATATTGGGTCCATAGCTCAGTGGTAGAGCATTTGACTGCAGATCAAGAGGTCACCGGTTCGAACCCGGTTGGGCCCTTTTTATTTTTTATATGGTCTGCAGTAAGCACCGCCTTTTTGTTTTTGTCAGTATGCACCATCAGAACCGGTCCGGTTGGGCCCTTTTGTTGTTTTTCCGGTCATGATTTTGGTTTATCCGGTTGGGCTCTCTTTAGATAGTCTGCAGTATCCTTCAGAACCAGTCCGGTTGGGCCCTTTTGTTTTTTTTCGGGTCATGATTTTGGTTTATCCGGTTGGGCTCTCAAAATTCTTGTCCTTTCTTTTACATTTTTTGGGCCACAACAACTCACGAGAGATAGCAACTGTTTTTATTTATTTTTTATTTTAGAAAAAAAAAAAAATAGAGTAGGTGATGCGCTGGTAGCAAAGAATACCGAAATAAAATAGTAGGTGATAAACGGCTCTTCGTGCCTTGTACATTATAAAAAGAACTAGGAACCATGTAACATATCAACCTTTTCAATCAATAGAATTTTTTTTCAACAATATTCTTAACAACGAAATAATTTAGTTGTTGATTTATTTATTGTTTTATCATATTTTACAATCTACAATATATTTATTCTATTTATACAACACAGCTTTAGAGCGGTTAGAATTCATATTAAAAATTAGAAAAGGAGCCGATGGTAATTAATATATGCTAAGCATATCCCTATAGAGTTGCATCTTCCATGAGAGTTATATTAATTACATATTTTCAACACTCTATATAATTAATCATGTCTTACAAGGCAGTGAGTATAAGTTGGATTCCATTAGAAGGCCTAAGGGACAACATAATCCTCGGTTGATGCTGGTACGATGGAGATACTGATAGATGAAACTTGCGCAGAATCAGACTAAGCACAACCTTGTACTCTGTCATCGTGAGGTTCCTCCCGACACATATCCTCCCGCCAAATCCGAAAGGCAGAAATCCCATGCGGTGCTTGCAACCCCCGTGGACCGAATCCGCGAAACGGTCTGGACGGAATTGGAATACGTCTGGGCCCCACAATATAGGGTCATGGTGCATGGCGACCACATCTATCCACATGTTTGTTCCCTTGGGGATGACCTTGTCTCCATCGCCGATTTGTATGTCATCCCGTGCCTGACGCTGCACATTTGGTGCCGGTGAGTACAGGCGGAGAACTTCATTAAGAACCCAGCCCATCTGCAGCAGATGCATGAAATATTTAAGGATGAAATTTAATAGAGTAAGTAATATGTTTGCAAAGTGCAAACCAAAACTAATAAGATGTATAGTGAAAAATTATTTAGCTTCATAACTTGAGAATCAAGCTAGTGTTCCATAACTCGTTCAACTGACACTTGTACGGTAGTATTTACAGCCACAAATTAAATGTTGTCCATTAAATTTAACCGTTGATATAATAATTAATATTAACCAAATAGTTTGGGTTAAGATATGGAAAATTAAATACTTCTTTCAAAAAAAATATGGAAAAAATACACTTTAATAATAGACAACAATAATTCAAAGGTTTGATATTTAATTAGTGTATTGTATCTTAATAAAATAATACAACAATATCAACTACCTCAATAGGGAATATCAAAATAACTAATGCTAATTCATATTTGAGGGATGTATACGTGGATTAACTTAGTAATATCAACTATAATATTAATTAGTCTACTTTTGTTATATTCATGCATATTGAGGTAATCAGAAGAGACGTTGGAGTTTAATTAATAAGCCAAAGGTTTAACATTTTACCAGCCAACTAATTATTCCACGGTTCAACATTTCACCAGCCAACTAATTAATTATTCCATATAGACACGTTTCTACTGTAAAGGCAAATTCCTTTATTGTATATATTACCAATTAAGTACATATGCATGTTTTATATGTTATATTCCGCAAGATCTTATGAAAGGTCTAAGAACGGATCAAAAAATTGATGGAATCCTTACTACAAACCTTTACGACTATATATGGGAACTGATGTGAAAATTCGAGCTTAAAGTATTTTTTGTTCTTCACTTTTTACTTTTAGTGTTGTGATCGGATTCCTTTTGACCAGATGTGTAGTATTTTCCATTAATTTATCTATTGTAAGTTGTTGGGTTTGACCAGATTTGATATTATTTTTAACACGCACTATAAAAAGAGAAAGACAACTCCAATTGATCTAACTACTATACGTACGCACCTTTTTGGAGACAAACTTGCTAATCAGTCATGATAACTTAAAAAAGAAAATACTAATTGTCTAAATATCAATAGTATCAACAACCTCAATGGGATCATGGGACCCATTTTAATATTCCATATAATAAGTACTTTTGTTATCCTTGACATCCATTTTGTGTAATGTATACATATGCGCTCAAAAATAATTATATGAAATCCATTTTGCAAATCCGTAACCATATACTGTAATACAGATAATACAGAGAGGTCTGCCATGCATGTGAATAAAATTAGGATTTTATTTTAGAAGAGACGCATGTTGATAATAATATTTAAAAAAAAAATAAAGTATACCGGAATTCTTTTATAATTTTTTTTACAAAAATAATATATTCAACTTAATTTAGTGTAGAACGTCAAATTAATGTTTCTGTTGAGCAGCTATATATACATACCTTAGTCAGTCTTGAGAGCACATCTGAAGTTAGTTCACCACTTGGATCAGTTGCCTCCATGACCTCTGCTCGCAGTGTCGACTGCCATTCGGGATGAAGTGCCAACATGAGTAGTGTCCATGACAATGCCAGAGCGGTCGTCTCGTGGCCCCCAAAAAAGAATGTCTTGCACTCATCTACAAGCTCTTTCGTAGTCAGACGTCTCTCCTCCGCCGACTTTTTGTCATCTCTAGCCAGCATTAGACCAAGCAAGTCCTGCTGTTGCACTGCATCCTGCGATCCTCGCTGACTTCTCGACTCGATGACTGCGAGAAGGAGTTCATCGATTTCTTTCCCTAAATTCCATGCATTGTATGACTGTTTCGGGTTTAGGAATTTACTGAAGGGGACACCCACGAGGCGATTGGTTTTGAATAGCATCGTTTGCATGGATCGGAGTTTTTCGTAGACCTTTTTGCCTTGTTCTTCATTGATGCCAAAGCTTGCTTCTGCAATGATCTCTGCAGCGTTTTCAGAGACATATTTTTCTATGTCTATCTCCCCTTGGCCGGAATGAACCAAGTTGATCCATCGGTTGAGCATCTTGCTCGTGGTCTTTTCCATTAAGCCTATCATCGACTGAAATTGCCACGCATAAACCACAACACACTTAAAAAATATCGTTCCTTTGTCTTCAAATTAGAAATATTGGCTGTAATTTTACATTTGAACGTTTTCCAGCTTTATGGAAATTATGAACTCTATCTTAACAGAATAGTCATTGAAGAAAAAAAAATAACTCTTACACACATAACATACTTCATTGCTTAAATAATGATGAACTAACTATTGCTTATTATTTATTTAATATATAATTTGCTGGAGCAACTGAACTTTCACCATATCATTTACTCTATAGATACGAAACTCGGACTGAAAGTGCAAAAAAAAACAAACATTTAAAAAACTCGGAGATCGATCAATATTGTTCATGATTCATGAAGAATTAATATCAAATGCTTACATTTAGATTGGTCATCGAGAATGCCGGTGAAATGACATGCCGATGGTGAGTCCAATCGTTTCCCTCAACCATTAGTAGGCCATTGCCAAACATTGGCTTCCGATCATGCTTGAACACATTCGGCTTTCCCCATTGCTTTCCGAGGATACCTGAGGTCACCTGTTTAAGGAACACAGGGTCTGCTATGTACAAAAATGGTTCGGTCCCAAGCCAGTAAACAAACACGTTTCCTGCGATAAATAACATAAAACATCATAATTAGTCAAATTATTAATTAGTTTAATTCGTTACCCATGTCTACGTCTACTACGTCTGTATAATCGAGATGCATAATTCATAAACATTTAACTTCGTAATTCATGAGGTTACTAAAAAACATATGCAAGGTTTGATGATGCGCCATGTGATATGTGTTCTTAAGTTCACCAAGTCCTTTGGTGAACTCAGGTTTGCAACCCATCGAATCGGTTTCAAATGATGAATTCGAACCGTTAAAATCCGTCTATCTTACGAGTGATGTGTCTACATGTGAAAATTTTAAACGTTGAATTAATTTAGTATAAAGTCAAGTGGTCAAAATTAGAAGGTTAATAAATTAATTTTAATGTATTCATTTTTTAAAACTTTTTTGACCACTTGACTATATGCAAAATTAATTTTTTTTACATGTAGACGCATTACTCATAAGGTAGGCAGATTTTAACGATTCCGTTTCGTCATTTGAAGCCGATTCGATGAGTTTTAGACTTAAACTTACCAAGAGACTTGGTGAACTTAAGAATGCCCTAGTTCTACTCTGATATCATATACGGATAACATATCCATATATAATTAATGAAAATAGTATTATGCTGAATATAAAATTAATAATTCAAGAGCACATGCATGTGGTGCTTTCTCAAACTACCATCTTATGAAGAAAGAAGAAGAAGAAGAAGAGGAAAAACGCATGAAGGCAGTTAATTCATTTTTGTTATTCAAATTTACCAAAGGATTTTCTCCAGCGAGCGAAGTATGGAAAAGCAGCTGCATGAATATCATGAGATACTCCTGAAGTTGGATTAGGAACAGAGGTGGCATGTTTTTTTCTTATTTCGAATAAGTTTCCAAAGGGAAATTTTGGAGCTGGGCCACTGAAGCCATTTCTTTCGAGCTTAAATTTTATTTTCAGAGGTGAAAAGCAAAGGATAATGGAGATTATAAGGGTACACATGAGGAAGAGAATTATGGATCCTATGACATAGTTTAGGGTTTGCATGGAGAGAAGAAGAAACGCCATAGCTTGAGTTTTTCTTTCTTTCTTCTTCTTCCCGTTTGAAAGTAGCTAGGGATTTGGTCTGATGGATGAGGCAGGTTTCTTGCCCTTTATATAGTGGGGGAAGAGAAACAATTAATGCTTGCTTCTTTTTTGTTGCTTATTCCTTTTTATCTTTCCCCAACTTGCATCCTAAGAGTCATTGGCATGTGTTATGTGGATGATAATTGGAATATATGACATCACGGGCTTTTTTAGAAAACAACTGAACTTTATTCTTTGCCTACTAAATATTTTATGCTGAAATAGTTGAATACATTGTTTTAACAAATCAAATGTTTTTATTTTAAAATTTAATATAATAAAAGCTACAATATTAATATTAATAACAATATAACATGTATATATAGGATTGTTGTTCTAAATTTGTAATGTATGTAATATAATAATTAGTTTTGAAAGCAAAGTCTCATAATACATTATTTAAAAGAAATTGTTGGAATCAATTTTATAAATATTCATTTCTTTTTTTTAAGGTCAGTAGCTTTAATAAATATTCATTTCACATCATGACTTGATTAGTTAATATATTATATGACATGACATGGTCTGGCCAATGCCACAAGCTAGTTCAACTAAACATCACTCAACATGAGAAAAACTGAACCCAACAGTGGATAAGAGAAGATAAACTCAACTCAAACAATAAAATTCGTATATATTCATTAGTTGTTTTACAAAATAAACACGGCTTCTCTTATAGCCTTACAATGACCTCCAAAAATCACATAACATTAATTTAATACAACTTTCAACTACATTTGATAATACCAAAACACACTTAATAACTTAATTCCTTCAGACTCTAAGAAGTCTCTCCTAGAAATCACAAAATAAAGCTGGATAAAAATACCTTTTGACCATATTTAAAAACCCACTAAAAACTCACAACCAACTAATTAATAACAAGCTGACTCGATCAAAACATATTTAGTTTTCTTGGCATACCTGTTTGACCATAATATGCTTAGAATCGTGACAAATATATTACATAAATGTTGTAGAGCTTGTTGTCAGCTTTTCACATAATTTTGGATCACCTAAATCGAAGCTCGTATGAAAAACCGATAGCCAAAGTACTAAAGACATGTCAGTCAGTGCAATGCTGGACGGATAAAATTGTTATTGCTGGAAACATTCAGTTTTAGTTTAGCAACTTATTGTTCTCAAGACCCGTTGAAGCGTCTCATATGACATGTCATTGAATAATAAGACCTATCTTCTTCAAAGTGTCAGAACGGTGCAATTTGAACGGTGTCATTATACGATAGCAATTAACGTAATATTGGATAAATGATAATGTATATAGAAAAAATTTGTTTAAGTTGGAATGGATCGAGTAGAAATTGATATCTGTAAAAAAATTGGAAGGACCAACACAATGTTGTATATTTTTAGTTTCGTCGACTCTCTTAAGTAGAAATTATGGTATCATGCATGCATATTGCAGATTAGTTCGTACTTTGAATCAATATCTTAATTTTTAAAGTTCAAATAATCAATCGATTTGAATTTTTTGATACGATCTTCATATGAAAATATACTTGCATACTAAATTTTATATTTTTAAAATAGATAGAAAATAACCATTTTTAAATGATTTAGAATCTTTAGATCAAGTTATTATTTTGTTATCTATTTAGAATAAATAGTAAAAAAACCTATAAAAAATATAAAATTTGATCTACAAGTATATTTTTATACAAAGATTCATTTTAATACAAAGATTATATTGAACAGTTAGATCGACTGTTTAGATTTTAAAAATAAAATTATTAATTTGTAGTACAAACCAATGCGCTAGCATAGTATCATAGCCTCACTCAAATATAATTATAGTACGTGATTCATCTTATGATGGTTTTTATGTGATAGAATTCTCAAATATATATAATAAAAAAAAGTTGGATGGTTCCCAACCCCCATCAATTTTATATATTAGTCAGAATCAATGGCGGAACATAATTCAAGTGAAAGAAAACTAAGTAATCCTTATGAATTGAAAAATTGTATTTTTGTCCTTTCAATTTTTTAATTTTTACAAAAAATATTTGTTAGAAATATAACTCGATCGGATTGTGAATATTGTAGAATAGAGGTGCCGAAATTTTTTATAAATGTCCAAAAAAATTAATAAATTGCGGAATCTACCATCTTTTTTATAAAAATTTGATTTCTACCCAATCCGGTTGACCACTAATCGGAAAAATCAATAATTTCCGATTAACCATTTCCCGGACCATTTGAAAAGAACCGGTTAATGGTTAACCGGAAATTTTTGATTTTTTCGGTTATTGGTTAACCGGATCAAGGGTCCGGTTAACGGTGCACTGGAAAGAGGATGGATTTAACACCCGTGACCTTTGACTTCTTTTTTTCGTTTTTGTTTTCATTTTTTTGGGTCGGTGAGATAGAAACAGAAAGGAGAGAGAGACGGCGGGGTGAAAAAAAGAAAGAAGCGCGAGAGGGAGGAAGGGAGAAAAGAAAACAAAAAGGTGAAGTTTTGGCAGAGAAGGAAAAAGAAGAGCCGGCGCACACTAGGTTTTTTTTTTTTTTTACAGAATATTAAAATAGTTTAGAATATTTATTAGATTGTTTTGAATTATTTAGAGTATTGTTTAGATTATTTAGAATTATTTAGAATATTGTTTAGATTATTTAGAATTATTTAGAATATTGTTTAGAATTATTTGGAATATTGTTTAGAATTATTTGGAATATTGTTTAGATTATTTAAAATTATTTGAAATATTGTTTAGATTATTTAAAATTATTTGAAATATTGTTTAGATTGTTTATAATTCTTTGAAATATTGTTTAGATTATTTAGAATTATTTGCATTATTATTTAGATTGTTTAGAATTATTTGGAATATTGTTTAGAATTTATAATATTGTTTAGATTATTCGTTCAACAATTTAGAATAATTTAGATTATTTGTTTAGAATATTATTGAAATAATTATGATTATTTTGAAATAGTTTAGATTAGTTTAAAAAATTTGAAAATAATTTAGAATATTTAGAAAATTTTAAAATGGTAGTCCGACTAATTTAGAAAGTTGCAAAATAGTGTAGAATAATTTAGAAAAGTTCCAAAATAGTTTCAAAACAATGTAAACTGATTCTCCGCCAGAGTAAACTGAGACTCTGATTCTCCGTCAGAGTTTCATAATTTCATTAATAAAAAAAAACATACATTTTTCTTCGTAGAGGTCTGAGACTCTGATTCTCCATCAGAGTAAACTGAAATCTGCGGATTATATAACCGAGCGATTGAGATTTCCGCTATTCCGTTAACCGGATTATAATAATTGAGTCCGATTTCCGGTGCACTGTTAACCGGACCAAAAACCGGTTAACCAATAACTGAATTTATCCCAAATTTCTGGTGGACCGTTAACCGGACCCAATCTGGTTAACCACTAACCGGAAAAATAATAAATTTTTGGTAAACCATTAACCGGTTCTTTTGAAAGGATCCGGGAAATGGAAAGCCGGAAAATTTTGACTTTTCTGGTTATTGATTAATCGGATTGGGTAGAAATCGAATTTTGATAAAAATGAGAGTATATTTTGTAATTTATTAAATTTTTTGGACATTTATAAAATTTTTGGATAGAGGAGCATATATAACTTTCTTTTATTATAAACGAGAGTACAAAGATTTGATTTTTATATGTTCTCTCACTATCAACTATAACCATAGCTCTTATAAGTTCTATATATTTATACTCATCATAAGATACTTCTGAAATATACATGTATCTCTTGTACAAGCTAGCATATATTCTAATCTAGAATATGTTTATATTCTAGTATATTCAAGATATATCTATAATATTCATACATCTATACATATTACTATATTCTAGAACATTCTAGTATACTTTTGAATAATCTAGCGGATTTTAGACTAATCTAAAATACTCTAGTAGGTTCTTTATAATATTGGGTTGTAATTTTTTATATTATTACTATTAGTTTCTTTTATAAAATAAAATTATATGATATCTATCTATCTAGCTAATTTTTTCTTATCATATTTTTTAAGTTCTGCTTAGTGGCTATATTGAAAGTATATGCAGGGTGTACAAAAATACTGTCGATCCACCTAATTCGTCTGATCTGTCCGATTCGTCCGACCTGATTCGTATTTAATCGGGTTGAGATGTTATTGGGTCGAGTACGGGTTGGATTTTGACAAATCCGTTACTCTGGGTCAGGTCATGAGTTTGCTCTTAATAACCCGTTTATACCCGAATCCGGCCTCAAATCTACGTTTCTACATTTTTATTGAGATGGATTTAAATTGTGTTTTAATCTTGCTGGACATACAATTTTACATTCACAATTTTTTTTCCAGAACATACAGCACCAAAGTCATCTAATGCTGGAGTTACAATTCAAGGCTAAAGGTAATTCCATATATGATCCAGATTTTAGAACTTTATATGATTTTATTATATTTGCTGACAAACTTAACTTTAATTTTTTTATCACATCTTTATTATTATTTCAGGCACCAGAAAACTAAAATGTTGGAGCTCTGAAGATATTTAAGAGTTTTAAATTGAATTTGAATTTGAATTGTTATTTTTTTTATTCATGGATTTTATATGCAATTGTTATATATCGCTGCCTTTTTTTTTAGGATATTACATTTTGGATATGTTTTTTTTGTTATGGATGTTATATACTAAATTATTTCTATTTTATTTACGTTTGTCACTTTTATTTGTATCTAGTTTTAATAAAAATAGTAAAAAAATATATAATAGATTTTTCGATCAAAATTATAACTCATTTAACCCGTCTAATCCTCATAACCCGTAATAATTCGTATATCAAGTAAAGAATTTTTTTAACTCGATGTAATTGGGTTGGATTCAAATTTTAATAAAATATTATCGACCCGCCCATTGTATACCCTTAGGTATATGACATTAGATGTCAATTACATTTGAATTTGATAGATCCTACAAAATTGGGTGGCAAATGGGAGCGGCGTAACTGCGCCAATTGGTGTCATAATCAAGAAAAGAAGCTGCCAGCTGGCCATACATTTTTATTGCTTTCCTCCAATCCTGTGGTGTTTTTTTCGAATTCACATCCCCTCAGGTTACCTGACTGAGTACAATTGAAACCAACGGTCCAGCATCAATATTTTAACTTAGCACGTATCTCTAAGCATAAATAATACAGGCCCTCTGCGCCATCTCCGTATAGATACCGTTTAGACGTAATTTGGACCGTCCGTTTCAATTTGTTTGAGTCAGGTACGTGGGAGGATATGGATCCGTGTTTTTTGGGCTCATATGGTTATATTATATGCTTTAAGCCTAGCTTTGACCAGAAAGGTCAAAAGACTTCGTCTACGCGGCCTACGTTGCGTCGTCGCCTGTATTTTAAGGAAATTAATATTATCTATAGTAATTAAATGTATATCCTAATTCTTGACATATGGTGTGAATTGTGGGATGCCGCCTTGCCAGATCTCTAAACAAAAAAGAAAAATTAAAGAAATGTGGAGTGCGGTCGTGCGGATATGAATTCGTATCCTCTGCATTAAATCAAAAGAGAATCTGGTGAGTTAATGCATCATGATGATCCAATATATTTTAAGATTCATACGAATTAGAGTTGTTTTAATATTAAAATGCCTTCAATATATATTATATAATGAAATCAGATTAATTCTATTTAAAATGAGACAGTTGAAATTTATTAATTCAAAATATTTCATTTTAAATTAATACAGAGGATACGCATTTAGCATGTCATTTCTATAATTCTATGTATCTTTTTATGAGACAAGAGTTTTCTAAGAGAATAATAATAATTAATTCACTATGGTTAGTACTGTAGCAGTACTGATATATATGAGTGATCAGAATATATATATAGATATTGCCTTGTTAAACCGGATGCAGATTGACTCAATAGATATGAGTGAGGATATACAAGAGCGGGTCCATAATTTTCAAGTAAAAAAATATCGAATCGGATATTAGATAATAAAAAATAATCAACTCATAATTATCAAAGCTCTGATTTTTAATTTTTAATTAATACTCTAATTTTTAATTCGAATTAAAGAAATTTATTATAATTTAATCATATATTTAACTCAAATTACAGATTATAATTTCAGAGGAATGCAAAATAATTTTCAAAGAGAAACAAAGTTGGTCCGAGCCTATAAATCTTGGCTCCACTTGAGTCCACTCCTGAGGATATAGATATTTCCTTTACCAAACTGGATGGAAATTGACTCATACTATGAACTCATATATATATATATATATATTTAAAGTTTAAACAATTAATTTATAGAGATTTAAAAAAATCACAGCGTGTCTAGATACGTCATGACATAGCACGTGTGTTGATCACGTACAATTATCATCTTTTGAAAAATTTGCACGTCATGACACGTCACGCGAAATATATAATCACGACATAGTATTTGATCACACAAGTCACGTGCAATTATGATCTTAATTGATCAAGTTACGGCATGTTTGTTACATCTCATGATTAAAATAATGAATAACAGTCGCATTTTTTTTTTAAGATCTTAAGTTAGTTCTTCGAGAAAAATAAAAGATATATTAAAAGATAAAAAATTATTGCAAAATATATTAAAATAAAAAATTATTCATATCACTCAAATCAGTTTATAAAAAATGTCATGACGTATTATTTGTAATTAAAAATAATTATATTATGTTATACGAATGGACACGACAGACGAATCATATAACATATCAACATGCGTCACATATCCTACGGTGATGGAACCGATGCTCCTTCACTGCAGCTAGTGTACCGGAATTGTTTTGATAAATCATAATTAAGAAAATCATTTTTACTAATTCAGCATGATTGCTTTTTTTTTTTTTAAAACCACAAAGACTGGAGGGCTCCTTCGGTTTTATTTTTTTCTTTTTTCCGGACTGGAGGAGCCACCCGGTCCCAATTTTTTTTTTTTTTTTTTTACTTTTTTTTTTTTCCGTGCGACGATCTGTGTAGTATCTCTATTTTTTATGTATATATAATATATGTATATGTATATGTATTATATTATATATACGTATACATACATATACATATACATACATATACATATACATATATTATGTATACTTAAAAAATAGAGATGCTACACAGATCGTCACACAGAAAAAATTGGAATATATGTATATATATTTGGGACCGGATGGCTTCTCCGGTCCGGAGAAAAAAAAAGTGAGACCGGAGAAAACCTCCGGTCTTTGTGATTTTTGAAAAAAAAAAGACAATCATGTTGAAATAGTAAAAATAATTTTCTTAATTATGATTTATCAAAAAAATTCAGAGTACCGAGTAGGCGAGTACCGATCAAATAGTGTAATTATTCTTGTCATTTTCTTCGATTCTTTTCAAAAGCAAAGTATGATCAACATATTAAGTAGAACGTGTTTTTTATTGTTACAAAACGGGTAAAAATAGCATACAACAACGGTCTCTTCAAAGAGCCGTAGAAGTTGGTGGAAAAATCCTCAAACGACACGCGCCGGGATTCGCATCCACATGTTTTAGACGGGTCATGTCAAAGAAAACATGTGGAATTGAGCTGTCAGAGCCTTTCGATCTTTTGCTTGAACGGTTCTGATTTATACCTTATCTTCTCTAAGAATGATGATTCAAAATTTTGTGGCCAGCTGTGGAATGAGTAGATCTTTTAAAACTGATTGGTCAAATGTTACTTTTTCGGAATAAATTTTTAAAAGTTCTTATAATTAAATAAAATAAATCAAATTGGAAGGATAACTCGGGTCGTGATATCATTATTGTTCTTTAAATATATTTCGTTTCTAGCGTGCAAAATTTGAAATTGTCACTAGTTAATATAATTTAGAGATGTTACAAACTTAGAGTACGACCATAGAAGGGACCGACGTTATCGCAATATCCCATAGTTAATGAGATTTAAATAAATTAAGAAAAACAATATGAAACAAGAGGTCAATCAAAATTGATTCATTTTCTGTTAGAGTAAATCAAGAAACTTCTATTTTTTATTTTTTATTTTATTTCTCCGATACAAAACAAAACAGAGAAAAAAAATGATAGAGTATTAGTCACTGACATACTATAAAAATTGAGATAATATCTGCGAAGATAAAAGATGACTATTCGCAAGAGTACACCAATATAATTTTTTTTTTTAGTGTGTCAATATTACTGATGGAGTAGTTGCGACGATATGTACTCTTGCAGATACTGTTCCATTCTTGTAATTAGAGTGGACAAAATCGTGTTGTGTCGTGACTAACATGTCGTGTCGTGTCAAATTTTTTAAAGATAATCACGATACACAAATAATCACAGAATGAAATATGCGAGTCACGTCACGTAACTGACACATACCGTGTTATTTTGTAACAGAGCTGGCTCTGCCGTGCCATTTTTTCCACTGTAAATTTACAGTGAATATGAAGAAAGATAAAGTGTTTTTTTTTTTTTTTTGAGAAAGAAACTGAAGTCACGTCCTCATTTTCATTATACTGATAAAAAAGTGTTACAAAAGCTTTGTAATTAACAAAGGAAAAACAATAAAAAAAAGAAGAAGTGTATTTATAAAAGTGATAACGGAAAACGGACAGAATGTCATCTTTTGAGATTGCATCTTTTAATGAAAAGGTGTTAATTCAAAAGGAATCAGATAAGTGAATCTCTTAACAAATAATCTGATAAGGTGTTAATTCCATGAAATTCATGGGTGCATGATCCAATGGTTTGAAGCTGTGGGGTTGATTAGCTGATGCGTTGAGTCCGGATTAGCTAGAAGCGGTGTGCATTACTGCATTATCTATCGTTTGAATTTAAATCTTTAATGCATAAAAGTTCCTTAATTAAAGATTCATATCAATATACATACACGGACCGGATTCAAATTTAAAGGGTGAGGGGCCTTAGGTCATATGAATTCCTACTATGTTGCGGTTCTTTTTTCTGCTGGTATTTTTTTTAAGATTAGTGATTTTAAATGCAGCTAATAATCTTATTGACAATAAAAACAAATTATAACAAATCAAATAACTCTTCAATACAAAATTTAATTTTTTATTCTCACAAAATTTACAAAATTACTCAAAACAACTCTAATATTCTAATCTCACTTATAATTAAATACTCATAATTACTCTATTACCTCAAATTCTATTGCTCTCTACAGTCGGATCCGCTCTTTTGACCGCCGTTGCGCTCTGACGTCCGGATCTACGTACTCACCTGCGCTCCGATCGAGAGAACGTAAAGATTCAATATTTTGAGCTTCGATGATACTGCACTTTCAGCTCCGATCGACTCCACTTGGCTCCGGTCCCTTCCCTCTTTCTCACTCTCCACTCGAGTAAGTAGAGCCAAGAGAGAGGAGAGGAGCTACGTAAGAAGTGAGATTTAGAAAAGTGAGAAGAACAAATTAGAGAATAAAAGATGAATGAAAAGGAGAAACACTAACAGCGGCGGCTAGAATTTTGAAATCACCCACCGGTTGGCTGTTGCTCTTTTAGTGAACTGAAATATTGAATCAAGGGGTTTGCGCTGTCTGAAACACTTCTTTCTGCTGGTATTATTTTGGATAACTGATGTTGATCAGATGGCTTGTTCAATGCACTCTTATGAAATTTAAATGTTTTACTTGTACTGTTACGAAGATAAAACTTATGTACCTTCTATTCTTTTAGTTCATAAATCAAAATCAAAATAGATTATAGAATGCATGATATTGATATGTAATGAAAATCTAGGTAATCAAATATGAGGTGGGCTCAAATGCTCTATTGTTTTTGTGCTTCAATCATGTCTTACATTCTTATTTCTGTTTTTAAAGTTTAAATTTATAATACAAACTGTTCAACATGATCTCTATATTAAAATGCGTTTAAAATCCAAATTTTATATTTTTGAAAACATCTTGCTATAATTTTAGATGAGAGGGTTTAAATGCCTTCATTTTTTTGTCTCCACCATACCTCTATTTTAGAAGATTATGGACCATCCAAAAATAATAATTTTGCTTCTATCTATAAAAAATAGTAGAAAATTTTCAAAAAATATAAAATTCAGTCTCGAAGTATATTTTAATATGGAGGTCATGTTGAGCGGTTCGAATCAAATTCTTGAATTTT
>CAXKVR010000895.1:0-25767 GCA_964058845.1 Carex sylvatica
TAAAAGCATGAGCTTTTAAAACGTTTGATTGCTCTTCATTTCATCATCAATATCCGATAAAACCTCTTAAATTTCTGTGCTAAATGGAAAAGATCAAAAGTGACAAACTGGGTCATAAATGAATCCGTTCGCCTCCCCACACATTACGCCAGACCGTTTTGATTGCATCACTAATTCACCATACAGCCCATGCTGATAATCCAGAATATTTTATTTTTAGAAATTACTTTAAAATAATATAAGATAATAGATAGAGTGTCTTGAGATTTTGATATAATAGAATAAATCGATTTTTTTTTTTCAGTTGAAACCGAATGTTCTGAATGCCTATCCTCTGCATTAATTTAAAAGATAATATTTTGAGTTAATAAATCTCAACTATTTGATTTTAAACGGAGCTAATTCGACTTCTGCTCATAACATAGAGAGTCTTTCAAAATTAGTGCAGATCTAGTCTGCATAAATCTTAAAACAGATTGGGTTTAGGATTTAGGGTTTAGGGGATACTGATTAGGGGATCCGGACAATACTGATTCAAAACTCAAAAATTGGATTAGTTTAGGGGATCCGGACCCTCTGGTAACTGAGGGGAGACGGATTTGTTTTTCTCAGTCTTTCTACCTATCGATTAAAATTTCATACAATCCATTTATCACATTATATTATTTTTATATTATTATATATTAACAAATTTAGCAGATGACCAGTAGGTTGTAGGGCAATAAGTGAATAAATGAAAGCTAGAAGAGGCGTGAATCCCAAGTAAAACACTATTTCCTGGATGGCTGGATGCCACCAAAAATGGGCCACACTGGAAGCATAACAGTTGGGCCTGAAAAGCCCGTACGGAAAATCTATGGCATTCAATTGCAGATCTAAGCAAAAGGGTCAGATCAAGATCTGGCTAAGTTAGAAAAAATCAATTAATGTAACCGGTGGAGCCCCATTTCACAAGACATACAAAAAAGCAGCTCAATTTTCTCAGATT
Source organism: Carex sylvatica (assembly GCA_964058845.1). NCBI lineage: Eukaryota > Viridiplantae > Streptophyta > Magnoliopsida > Poales > Cyperaceae > Carex > Carex sylvatica. Next base: position 989 of record CAXKVR010000895.1, read on the forward strand.
GGCAGGGGCAGCTGTTCAGGAGACACATTGCTCGTCTTGTTTCTCTCAACCCCACCATTTGTTTTGCACCTTTGATCTCGCTCTCTCTACGGTCATGATTTACTGTTATATGTTTTTTTAGAAAAAAAAAAAAGCGTGCGAAATTGTTCATGATAAGCTGACACCATTACTTTTTATCATTCACTGGACCTGTTTCTGTTCTGTTGAGGTCGGTGTGCCAATGACTTGCAATAGTGCTTGGATTAAATAACTTGATCAACTAGCATTTCATCTAGTGACAAAAGATCATAGTATTTATGAGAGGTTATGAATTTAAAATCTAAGAGAATTTTTTTTTTTAATAATACTATTTTAACTTCGTGCAGTGCACAAGTCATAATTTTTTTTTTTTTTTGAAAAATTTCTATTGTATCCATTAAAATTTTCAAAATAGTCAATTTCTCTATCAAAACATCTTAATATCCAATATACTCGTAGAAATTCAACTTTCTTTATTACATTCCCTTTATACATTAAATCTATCATTTAATTATTTTAAAATTTAAAATGACAAATATACCCTTCCTTTCAAATGATAAAAATTTTCCTTAGAAGTTCAAAACACCATTATCCTTGATGAGATCACAGAGCACCATTATTCTTAATGATTGACCGCTAGGATTGAAAAATTGCTCAAATTCTTCGAAACAGGACAAAAGAATTGCTTTAATCCTTAGTGAGGAGCGGAGGCCTACTCCTAGGCGCGGCAAAAATCAGGGTACTGGTATGGTACCTGTTGCTGACTGGTACAGGGAAGTGCTTGAGTTTCCGTTTGTTTTACTTTTGATGGGGTTGCTCTCGGAGAGAGTCGTAACACTGCCTTATGGTAGTACTAAATTGACAGCCACCGTCAATCTTTCTTTATAAAAAAGGAGTGGAGGCTTGACATGAAAATGGGCATTCTCGCTATTAACGACTAATTCATATACTAAAAATAAGATATCACCCAACTATATAATACCTTCATAAATGTGGCTGGTCTATACTAAAAATTAATAGGATTCTTGAATTGAAGAATTGCTTCAATTCATCGAGAAAAAGCACAGTTTTTCTAATATAGAGAGACCTAGACTTTTGATGAAAAAAATCAATATTATGATGATACCAGAAAGAAATGTGATTTGTGACGAATCAAGAAAGTAGGCATTACTAATCAATAATCCTGGTACTGAAGATGATATTTTGATGATATATGATTGGGAGGCGATGTTTACTTGCTTCAGTTGAATACTCGTATTAAATGAAATTCTCATTGATACCAGCAAGGAGAAACAAAGATGCAGATACGGAGGATCATTCTCTTCTAATATTTTTCCTCACTTGGGAACTGTGAAGGAGATACGAAGGAGGCAAGAATTTATGAAGTGTAGATTGATACAATATGAGGAGGAGAAACAAAAACGTAGAGGTGGAGATTGATTTAATTCTTCTTCTAGTCCTTTCAGTTTAATGAATCAGATCATAGATCAGGTCAAAGGAAGGGGTATATTTGGCATTTTAAATTTTAAAATAATTGAATAATATATTTAATGAATAAAAGGGGATGGAAGTAAGAAAGTTAAATTCTATAGGTATATTGGATATTAAGATGTTTTGATGGAGAATTAGCTATTTTGAAAGTTTTGATGAAAATACTAGAATTTTTTTTTTTTAATTGTGACTATGTTGTTGGTGCATTGCATAAAGCCAAAACAAAACAACGTTGTCAATATTTTCACCCCATTTCTTGCATGATGGAAATAACTAGGATTAATTAGGACTAAAGATATTGACAGTGTTGTTTTAGCTTTATGCAGTACGTGCACATGTCATATTATTTTTTTATTGACTCTGAATGTGCGTTACATGAAATCAAAATAACATTGTCAATATCTTTACCCTTAATTAGGTCTTTTCATTTTGAAATAAACGGCTGGAGAAGCTCAACCGACTGAGATTTGAAATATGAATGAATCATCTTCTTTTATTATCAAATATTTGATCAACAATGCACATGAGATGCTGTATGTAATTGTCATCTGGACCAGAGTCTTGTGAGGTGACCAATTACATACAGAAAACACTTAAAAGATTGTTCTCTCTCTTCTTTTCACTGTTAGTTGCTCTCTCTCTCTCTCTTTCTCTCTCCTTGTTCTGAGGACAATGTCTTTTTCCAAGTTCCATGCACTGAACCAAAATCATGTATGAGTTTACCTACCAAATTAGATAAAGCAGTTGTCACAATCTCCCTTTTCACCTTCTTTTGTAATGGCATTATTGGAATTTCTCAAAAATTCTTCTTAGTACCAGAGACCTGATTTTGCACAATTCAATATGATTATTTCTCCTATATATGGACTATATTGAATTGCTGCCAGATGAACACGACTGATATTATACAAATGTATAGCATCGAAGAATACAAATCAAATTTATATATGTATGTATTGCCTTGAAATAAAAGAAGGTCTCTTCATTTGGTTAAGGGTCTTGCTACTATAATTAGACTAACTTGGGTCTTGAAAGTTCAAACTAAGTTAACAGGTATACCTGTAAAACTTAGTAACATCCATTGTAGATTATTTAAAATTATTATAAATCACAAACCAGTTAGTCAAGTCTAACAGGGAGTTAATTTAGGTTTTGAAACTAAGTTACCAGGTAATTAAACAAATAACTTAGTAACATCCAGGGTATATTATTAGAAATTACTAAATCACAAAATTATGGGTCATTACCACTGTTATAACAATTTTCTGTTTTGCGAATTCTCTGTGTTGGACTTATTTCTGCAGTGAGTCTTCCTTCCTTTTTCTTATCTGAAACTTAACAAAAAATGTTCTTATCTTACAAATTACGCAAGTTCATTTTTTTTAATCCTATAAATTAGGCAAGAAACGAGTAAGGATTTTGTCTCATTTTTTGTGAAGAAATAGTATCGATGCACGATTGACGCTTCATCATTCTTTAGGGAATTCAGGCTTCTATTTTTTTTGATGCGATATATATACCACCGGATAATTTTACTGAGGTACATACTCTACAAATTCCTATTATAGAAACCAAATTTTATCACATGCCTTTTTCTTTTTCTGCTTTTTTTTTCACTTTTTTTGTTCGTGTTTCTTTGCATAATACTATCAGCTTGCCGAATCCTTTCCTGTAACATCAGCATGGGGAATTTCTGTTGGAAAGTAAGTATATTTTGCATTTCTTAGTTTCAAGACAAAAATTTATACTTTCTTGTTAAGACAATTTTATATAAGTGTAATGTTAAAAAGAAATTTGTAATGTATTATGTACTATGACAAGCCAAAATATTTAGGAAGTATGAAACATAATATTCTTTTCTATTTCACAAACTGATTATACAGTTTTTCACTGATGCAGTGCTACCCTAATGATATAGATGAAGGGCTTGATTACAGTGGCAGCAACATATGTGTGATAAAGAGTAAAGAAAGTTTGGAGAAGATAATATCTGAATCAGTCAAAACCAACGGCATAGTACATTTTCTTATATTATTTTTTCCTTCAAATTTTTTGTGGAATGTAACTCCAAGACCCAGTTAATTTGGACACAGGTTTTGCCGGAATTCATACCACCTGAGATAATAGAAATTTTGAGTTTAGATCCAGATCGTTCGGTCTTCTTTGGCACGAATATTAAAGGGGCCCCGTGGCCCAGATTCTTATTGAACGGTCCGGATCTAAACTCAAATTTTTTGTTACCTCAGAAAGTATAAATTTTTGCATACTCGTAAACTTGATTCTAGATGAATTACAAATTTCTACTTAACAATGCAAATTTCTACTGCATTTTTCTTTATAGGTTGTGGTATGTTTTAATTCAGCCTGGTGTGGACCATGTATAGCTGCAAGCAAATTCTATATTGAATCATCAAAGAAGTACCCGAATTTTCTCTTCTTGGCAGTTGATATCGATGAATTGGATGTAAGTCATGTTATAACTTAGTTTGAGGGAACTACAATACCATGCATAGCGTACATTGGTCTGTACTATAGATCTATATCTTTGTTTTTTAAAGTTTAAACAATCAATCCGAGTTGCTCAACATAGTTTTCACATGAAAATATACTTGAAAACCAAGTTTTATATATTTTTATATTAATTTTTTAGATAGGTAAACAATCACTTGATTTAAAGATTCTACACCATAAAGTAGTAATTTCCTACATAAACTGAAAGTCTGAAAGAAATAATACAAATAAATATTCATATGGAGATCATATTGAGCGGTTTAGATCAATTATTTATATTTTGAAAATTAAGATATAGATATATAATACAAATTGCGCTATGCATAGTACCAAAGCCTCTCATTTAGTTTTATCATATCTTTGCATTTGTTCTATTTTTAATCATTACTATATATGGCCAACATAAGTAAAAATCTAAATTAAAGTAGCAGAAGCTTATTATATTTACCTACTCTCTTGTTCTTCAAGTCCTTTTACTAAATCTTTGTTAAAAAAATCTTTTACTGTTTTAGGAACTGGCTTCATCTTATGTGGTTGAGGCTACGCCAACATTTTTTTTCTTGATTGGGGGGACAATGATCGATACACTTGTGGGTGCCTACAGAGATCAATTTGACAAAAAAATGGAAGTTTTAGCCAAGTATTATCTGTCAACAGATTAATGAATTTTTTGTTTTTTATGATTTGCATTTCTTAATTATGTATGTTTCGAATTAGAAAGGGCTTGATTTTGTACATTTCCTTGTTCAATTTAGGTCGCTCTTACAATAATATTTCTAGTTGAAGTTTGAGTGACTATCCCTGCAGTACCGCAGGGGATGGCCGGGCCATAGTCTTTTTTGGGGCCTATCTAGAAGATAAGAGGGTGCGCTTTAAGATTCGTGCAATATCTAGTTAAATGGTCTGGATCTAACACGACAGACTTGGTACCTCACCTGATCTGAATTCATCTGGTACTGGTACTCTAAATGCGTCTCATAGTTCGAATAATGCCATTGGTACTTGTACTGAGAGCTCCTCAATAGCAGGTTATACAGCAAAAGGTTTGGACTTTGGATCTCTGATCATAAGTACAATCGATAGTAACTTGTTAGAAGCAGTAAATATTATTGAAGAATTTCTGCAAAAATAAAAAATATTAAAGTTAACAGAAGATCTAAACTTTGCACTGTTATTTGCACTATAAATAGCTCATTAAGTACAGATTCATATACAGCACAAAAGTTGCATCAGCAAGAAATGCGTCTGCATTTTCTCTTATCTTTGAAACAGAGCAAAGGCATTTAGATCCAAAGAAAAAGCAAACCAAGCGTTTTGAAAGTACAGGAACCGCCATTACCTAATGTACCATCCGATGCCGAGACATCGCTACTCAGTGGCACTGTGCAGTACCAACCCTGACTGGTACAGTCAAGGACTGTACCAATCCACCTGTACCAGTCTGGACACCCTGGCAAGAAATTCCACCAGAAACCCCTTTCCATCCAGCACTAGTGTTGTTTCTTGTACCAGTCTGAACCTGATCCTGTGTACCAGTCAATCAGCAGCCCCGAAGGGATTCCATTTTAATATGAGGGGATTTAATTCTTCATGAAATGGTAAAAACATTTGTATTTTCTGAACTAAAATTGCTGCTGTTTCTAAAACTATTGTTGTAAATTTAAAGCAGGCGCTCGGGACAATTTAACAACACATGTTATAACTTTTTACAATGCACAAACTAAAAATCATTACATCCCATCTCAATGTTCCTTTTTTTCTTTATTATAAAAGAAGGAAACCCCCACATTATCAAACATAACCCTATTTGCTCAATGTTAGTTTTGACAAAACAGCCGCTGCCTGATCACCACCCAGAAGAAAATAAGGATGCCGTAAAGCAGCAGAGGCTGATAGCCGGCCCCGCCTTAAAAACCCTCTTTGCGAAATTAGTTTTGTCGCCAAATCCCATCCCCTTCCTTTGTCAATATCTAGAATTCTCAGGTCAGGTTTGGAGCGTGTCAGCTCTCGCCATTCGTTTAAATCATAATCCACGTTCTTCAGCTCTGAGTTGAAGGCTTTTAGAGCAGCAGATGATCGAAGTGTGGGGACCGCCATTTGCATTAACACTATCCCAGCTGAGTACATATCGAAGAGGTCCGGGCTATTAAGCTACACAAGTAAAATATACATTTTTTTATTGTATGTGCAATTTATACTTAATAGTAGAAATATGTGCTAAAATATAACAAAGATCACACAATAGTATATACAGCTACACTCCACCAAGGTAAGTTGAATGTATATTGTATAACAATGTGCAAATCAGGAAAGGAAGTAAAGCACCTGCCAAATAATAGGAGAGAGAATAGCCGCAATGGGCTCAGGAGGCGGGCTAGGTGTCTCCTCTGGCATAACATACAACTCAGGCGGGCAATAATCCGGGTCTAACAAACCCCGATTCGGTACATAATTCTTACCGATTCTCAGATCAGTTGCTGCACCGAAATCTATCAGCTTTATCTGCCCCTTCGCTGTCACAACTAAGTTGGCTGGTTTTATGTCTCTATGAACAATACCAGTGTCATGGATTTTCTTCAAAGAAGTTATTATCTGTCTCATTATTTGTGTAATTATTAGGGCACTTTTCTTGGTCGAGTCCACTTCTTGCAGCACCCGGCCAAACATAGTAGACTCGAGGTTGAACGGGAAATTTCTGTCTTTCATGTAATTGGCTAAGTCTGTGTCTCCCTATTTTTTTTTTTTGTAAATTACAAAGTTAGAGAACGCTCAATAAAGTATCATAAACTTTTCATTTGATCCATGAAGAAAAAAAATATTATCTTAATTGTTAAACATTCCGATACCATTTTGGTTCTACCATCATTGCTCCGCCAACAATGGCAATCTGTGTTAAGTATGACATCAAAAGGGGATTCTAATTTTATACTGAACATGGTAACCATGATAGAATGTAACATATTAACAAATTAGATCAAAACAAAACATTTTTATAAGGGGGATTTTTATTATACCCTTCAAAAACTTTTAAATCATGTATTTCCCCTGTAAAATTCATAATATCACATTTACTCTTCTAAATTTCAAAAACTCACAAATTTATCTAATTTAATGTCTTTTCTGTTAAAACTAATTTTAAATTTATAAAGTTTTCATTTTACCTTTTATTAAAAAAAGGATAAATATTTAGTTTGTGTAAGAAAATATTCATTTTTCTAATTGGTCGGTTTTCGAGGGCAACTGTACTTGTGAGGCATACCATTGTGTGCGCATCACAAAAGTAAGAAAATGAACCAATTACCCTCACAAGCAGCCAATTAGAAGATTGAAACTTTCTCTTAAGCATGCTACATATTTTTTTTAAAGAAATGGTAAAATGGGTATTTTATAAATTTAAAATTAGCTTAAATAGAAATACAATTAAATGCGTAAATTTGTGAGTTTTTGAAATTAAGAAGGGTAAATATGATATTATGAATTTTAGAGGGGGAAATATGTAATTCCTAAAATTTTGAAGGGTATATATGAAATTCCTATATTTTTATAATTATGAGCTAAACCAGGAGTATGATAATGTAGGTAATTCACTCAATCACAGCCATAATATTAGAACTATTGAAATATCACATATTGTCAAAATTAAGTTGGCATTATGCACCTCAAATTTCCAGACAAGCCACTTGCCACCCTTGGTGAATTCAGATGATGTTTTATCTGCAACAAAAGTACCAAGAAACTCAGCACAGGATTCTGGAGCAGCTCTTGATACGCGATAATTGAACCATTCCTCAAAATCTCCACATTCCTTGGCTCCTTTCGTCCCCACTTTCACCTAAATTTCATATTTCATGAAAATGCAAAAATATAATAACCTAGTCCCATATTTCATAAAAATGAAAAAAAATTGAATAGCCAAGTCCAAGTGCATATTGTTATTTTTTTTTACCTGAAATTTTGTATTTCCTAAATTTCATTTAATTAAGAGAATAAAAATAGAAAACAAAATTACATGCACTGATGCACACAACATGTTTCATAAGACTCAAGTGCATTCTGTTTGCATTGTAGCTAGGAGTGCTCATTGTATCCGGTTTATTGGTATTCAACTGAGCCAACAAATTTTGGATTAAATGGTTTGGTATTTCAGTTAAGTTGATTTTTGAATTACTTCGGTTTAATCTTTCTTATTTCAGTTTAATCAAAGAAACCAAAATTTACGTCAGTTTGTTTAATTCAGCTGCCTAATTAGAATTTTGAAAACTGAACAAAATTTTCATTTGACTATTTTTAATTTGGTTTTAACCGAACTGACCGTTTAAACCCCTATACTGTAGCTTTTCCAAAAGACATAATTAGGAACATTACCTTTTTCAAAATGACCTTCTCTTTGAATTTCCCATCAATTCTTTTAGTAATCCCCTTGCCTCTCTTCGTCACCTTCTCCTCTGCGGTAACATTCTTTGGTACAATCGCACCAGCGTAAACAATACCAAATGAACCTTCTCCTAATTTCTGTCCCACCAAAAAATCGCTCATTTGATAATTCCTTCTACCAAGAAGGCTATCCAGTCCAAGTTGCAATGGTGCAAATATGTATGCATCAATTGCACCGATTAAGACACCAGGTCTCGCTGTTAAGTAAACCCAAATTAAACCCAGGAAGATATACGTCTCCAGTCTCTGATTCTCTGTCAGACCAGATTGAACTGCTTCGAATTGAGAAATGCCCTGTTTTAGAAATGGAAGCAGGGGATTCGATTCGAGAGAACTCAGGGCATTGAGTAGGAGATCATTGGAGAAAGCTTTGAATTTTGAATTAAGTCGTTTGTTCTGTTTTGTGGTGGCGATATTGAGGTGAGAAATGGGGTTGTTGTAAGAGAAAGAGGAGGGAAAAGAATGGTGCTTTGTGAGAGGCGGTGAGGTGCGAGGGAGAAGAGACGCCATGGCTTCTCACCCGAGAAGCTCGGATAAGTAGCCTCTAATCTCTATTCGGTCTTTTCATTTTCTTCTAACAAATTGGAGTGTAGTGTCAGCTGAGGCTGAAGGATCGCCACGTGGCAGACTAACATTTATCTATAGAAAATTTTTGCTCGATCCAATTTATCGAAGCTGGGAAGGAACAGCAATCAGCTATGCGGCCATTTTTATTAATACCCTAAAAAAAAAAAAAATTAAAACTGTCTATGCATAGTATTTTTTTTTTAAAATTGTCTTGATTGCTGGGCTCACGGATGGTTCACCCTCTTTAGCAGACTGTCCGAACTAGAGACGGTTCACTAGATACCAGACCGCTTGTGGTCTGGGAGGTCTTTTTTTTTATTTTTAGAGATTTTAATATTTTTTATTTAAATCATTTTCTGAAGAAATTTTTTTCTTATTTAGAGTGTATGTCAAAAAATAAGACATTTGATATATTTATGAAGTGATGTCGTAACTCTTTATAACTTTGATTTGGTTTGTTAGTTGGATATCACATGTTTAAAGATAACACTAATTAGGACTTGCCCTTGATTCTAAAAAAATTATTTTATTCAAATATACACAAGAAAATGTAGTTAGATTGCCTCAATTAAAGAAAAAAATATTTTCTATTTGAAATTTTCGTCGAAACTTGTTTGGTTGACAAAATTATATCGGAGGTGAAGGATATAGGAGGTGAAAGATTTAATCTTGCATGATTATAATCAATAGATTTGATTTCCCTCCTAATTTGGAGTGTAACGGATGAAACAAAAAATTATTGCAAATATTTTCAATAAAAATGACACAAATGCTGAACCATATATATTACCTATATAATTCTCATTCGAGTTTTGTTGCCACAACCTACAACAATCACCAAATTTCTCATTAACCTTTTAAATTTTAATTAATTAAACAAAAAATAAGACGAAAATAAAAATTATATTTATTTTCTCTAATTAATCATTCAAACATGAAGAAATTAAATATACTAATTTTATTTTCTATTCTATTCCATTATCTTTTATTCTGCACCTTCCTTTCCATCCTCTACTCTCCATCCAAATAAGGTGTTAATGTAAACAACACTGACGTCAACACCAACAACAACATAATTTCTGAAGAAAATTTTATTACGTTTCAAACTGAAAAAAGATTGTATTTTTAAGTAGTCCGAGGAGAGAAGGGGTCCAAACCGAGTGAAAAGGAGAGATGTTTTGAGGACAAGAAAATTCTGAACTTATCCAGCTTTGCTCCAAACAGAGGAAAAAAATGAGAGGTTTCCTTTTTTTCTTTTATGCTTTTTTTGCTAAACTAATCAAATTAGAGACGGAATTTTTGCTTTTATTAAAAGAAGAGGTTGGATAATATCATTCAACCTTTTATTATTTGTAAGATTTTTTTTTTCTAATTTTAAACTTGTAACTTTTTATACAAAAATATTATTTTTTGCGACTAAATTTAAACTTGGTTTTCAGAAACGTAATTTTAAGTTGTTTTCGAAACCTAAATTCATTTTTTTTTTCAGTTTTTAACTTTTATTAAATATAGATGTCCAAAAAATTATATCATCAAATGCCATTCACTTTTTATTGGAGCAGACGAAGATTCTAATAACCACACACACACGGTAGAACAATTGCGACAATAGTAGCTAATTTTAAAAAATGCTCCTCTAGCACTTAGTTGGAATTTGACAAATGCTTATACATAAAAAAAATTATTTATTTGGAATACATGCATTGCTTATTCGCCATGAGGGGATCTAATCAATGTAGAAGGGAATTTATTGGCGAACTGGTGTCAATTTGAATAATAAATATGAAAATAAATTATACATCGACTTGACTTGACTTCATGCAATTAACTAAAAAATATCTTCATTTGGTACAAGACCGTATGTACCATCTTGGAAAACTATTTTTAAATATAATTTAGTTTTGATGTGGTTGAAATTTGTTCCAAGTAGACCGATATGCGATATTTCTCCCGTTATGATTAAGAAATAATTCCAAGGTTAAAATTTAAAACTAAATTAACTCTACATATATATTAATAAGGATCAGATAATCGCTGATAATTCTAAACCAAATATGAAGTAGATTAATAATGAATGTTACTAATAAATGTACATATGATATAATAAGTATTTTAGGATAATAAAATAAGAACTTAAAATAACAAAATTGATAAAAAAAAATTGCATATATATTTTTAATCACTGATAAAGTAAATCAATTTCAATAATTTAAATTTATTGTTTGAAGTCAATTCAATATATTTTTGAAATTGAGCTCACCAGCCACCTAGATAAGCTTAAATATACACTGGCATTACTTAAAAACTTATGGATAGATTTGTTTAACATTTTATTCCTAAATAAATATTTAATTCACCTTTTAGATAATACATTTAAGATGGGAAGTAATTATGTAAAGTCTAAATGTTTCAATTTGGTAAATAATGACTTGTAAGCAGCTGAACCTGATTTGGTCCGAAGAAAATGTAAAATAACTTTCAATGTGCAACGCTGAAATTTTCATATTGGAACTATCCACTGAATCGAGAAACTATCTGAACTATTCAACCTCTGTTTTTTATTTAGTTTTGCCAGAATTTATTATGAAAAAGAACATGACAACCTTTTTAGCAACTGAATGACAGGTATTGTTGGGATATGTGAAATTTAAAAAAATAAAAGACAATACCTGTGCCTGAAGATTTAGAAACAGGCAATACATTTTCAACCTCTATTTTTTTAATTTCGCCAGAATATAATATGAAAAAGAAAATGAGGGTCTTTAAGCAATAACTGTAAAACAGGCATTGATGGGATGTGTGGAATTAAAAAAATTAAATTAAAGACGATACTTGTGCCTCAAGATTTATAATTCAGCACTGCTTTCATTTTAGGAACCTACTCCGTAAATATTATTTATTATGGAAAGGAAATGAAGGGAAGAAAAGAAAAGGAAATAAAGAAATAGCAGGGTAAAAGGAAGATAATCCTAACCGAGTAACCAGTATTCACATGGAATAAGTCATTTTACAAATATACTTTGCAGTGAAAAAAACTATATCACAATTACACCGTATTAATTTTTCTGTTTTGACTTTGTGCTGTATATAGTAGATACAGAAAAAAAAAAATCCGAGATAGATGATTCATGCATAGCTACTTAATTTTTTCTTTTTTTAAGATAGTGATAGAGAGAGTGGGAGACAATCTAATGAACGTCAATTTTATATCGGTTTGATATCCGGTTGGAGCCGTCCGATCTACATTAAAATTTATATGTACAAATTTTAATTCGAATCGGACAGCTCTCATCAAATATCATACCAAATTTAATCTGATTCTCATGGAGTGCCTTCCATTCCGAGATAAAAAGCAAGTTCCCCATTCAAAATTTATACCTATACCTATGACATCTCACAAAAATAACTTCATCTCAGTCACTTGATCAAACACTGTTCTAAATAATTTAACAGAACTTACTCAAACACAAATCTTACAAAAAAATACTTCCAAGTGTTATAGAACGACAAAAAAAAAAAGTACCGTCCAAGTGCTAATAGAAAGACATTTTAAGTGTCAACACCAACTCAAACCAAACATGAGATATTTACTTTGAACTTTTCCACCTTTCTAGAAGAAAAAGCCATCAGCTTCCTTAGTTAACCATTTAATTATATTTTTATTATTATTACTCTTTCTTTCTCTTGATCATTGCCTAGTCAAACGGTTTATAATAATTTGAAGGTAGCTGGATTAATTAATGAAGTCAATCTTCTACGTTAAGTTTTATTAATCTCAGCCATTTCATACTCTTACGAAATCAGAGAAGAAGAGAGAGAAGTAAAGCCTTCTTATCTCCAAATTAAGGTATTTTGCTCCTCCCATTCTCATATTATTCTTACCTGTGGCTTCTAATTTTCAAAAGGTATTTTGCTCCATTTCTTTCTTTGTTGAATTGTGATAGTTGTGGGCTCTTTATTTGTGATTTTTCAATAGAAGTCAATGATCTCCTAAATACACCTTAGAAATTCTAGAATTGTTCTCAGTTGTTTGATTTGATGAAGTTCCTTTTTTCCCCTTACCTTTATCCTTTTCAATCTTCTTTGTTTGATCTTACTCTTTTATGATGAGAATTTTCAGAAGTTACAGAATTATTAAAATATTACCTTTTTTCAGTTATTGCAGAATCTTAGGTGTTTTGGATTCAAATAAAAAGGATTTGATTAGTTTCTGACAGAAATTTATATAGGTTTCTGATAATTAAATCATAGCATTATCAAACTCTAACTTTAAGAAGAGAAAATGATGAACAAGAAAACAGAATATTCAGTGTTGAACTGGTATTTGATTTCAATATAGTTATTATAATTTGGTTTTTTTTTTCAAAACATTGAATTGCAGAATTCAAATAGAAAAAAATTCAATTGTAGAAGAAAGCATGTCCGGCCGGTTCCCAAAATGCCTGACTCCGGGATGCCAACGGCTTCTCATCAGAAAAACAGGCAGCCAACAGCTAACTTGTGGAGGATGTCAGCAAATATTTCAAGGTATCAATTAGATAGATCATGCTGTAACATTTCATCTCAAATCTACTTTTATCAGTAAGGGAATTCATTGGGATTTCTTTTCCTGACATGCAGTGGCTGATCTAATCAATGCTGAAAAAAATGCATCTCTAGATAAAACCGCATCTGATGTATCCCTTGAGCAACAAAGTAATACTTCAGAACGAAACGTGCCATCTTCAGATGACGATGACATGTGGCGATCTTCATTTAGTACTTCTACCTATCCAATTGAAAATCAAAAGCACCCAAATGTGCTTGAAAACTTAAGAAAACATAACCGTAATAGCTCCGCAATCAGCTTCGGCTGGGAAGACTATGTTATAGAGAGAGAGAAAAATGCAAAGCTTGAAGAAAGCATTCTACCTCCTAGAAGGCCTAGTTCATACAATATGAGTGGCTCTTCTAGAAGCATCTCTTCTGATGAAGGAGGCAGTACCATCTCGCGTAATACAAATGCCGTATCTAAACGAACTCATAGAAAGGGAGTCTCTGTAGCTTCTACAGCTGAAAGCTTAAGTGAGAATCAGATTATAGATGGAAATAATTTGATATATGATTCAAATTATGAAGAAGAGAAGATTAAACCAAGATTAAATGAAACCAATTATCCCCGAAAGAGAGACATGCCTTTTGGATATAAATCAAAGAGTGAAGAAGAAGTAGAGGGGTCAAAACCAGTATATGAACCCAACCATCCTTGGAACCAACACAAAATAAACCGAAGCGGTAAAAGAGATTCAATAGACGATAACGGCTCAATTCAAGGTAGCATAATTTCTGAAGAAGATATCGACGAGAGAGCATATCCAAGAAGTAGAAATTCATATGCTTCTTTTGATGGAAGCACTTCTTCTAGAAGCCTCTCTTCTGATGAAGGGGGAAGTAGAATAGGTGCTGGTGAAACCCGATTTGTCCCGAGGCGAACATGTAGACCGCGTGGTTTGAACGGTGACATCCTGGGCCCACAGAATGAGTTACATGATGTTGTGAATGAACTTGCAAGAATAGGTATAACCAGAGAGAAGCTCTTAATGCTTCTACTGAAACAAACTGAAGCAAGCATAAATGATAAACCGATGCACCCGAATCGCAGCACACGATCTCTGGTGAGACAATTGAGTGTTCAGATTCCACCTCCACAGACTCCAGATTCTGGTAGTAGCAGAGGGAAGAGAAGGCCAGCAAAGCATCACTGCCGTTCATTATTGGGCGGCACACCATTCGTGTTGTGCCATGGTTGTGCAACGCTTTTGCAACTGCCAATTGGCATGCCGACAAAGAGGTTTGTAAGGATCCGGTGTGGTGAGTGCTCTGAAACACAAGTGTGTCCAATTCCTGCCAAGGATGTGACATACAACCCGCTCCATAAAGTGCTGGGTTATCAATCAGCTCGGTTTTTGTTGGCCCCTAGTAGGCAATTTAGCATAGAGGATGGCATGGAAAATTGATTCAGGTTCTGATTATTTTGTGGTGGAACATAAGGGTAAAAAGGTGCTTCATTTTTCACTTTTTTGTTCAAACTGATTCCATGTTCTGATTCTTTTGTGTTATATGGGTGTACAGAGATGTATGTCTTTCTTCAATTCTAATTCTTTGGGCATTACTTTATTTTTCTGAGGAAAGAGCTTGGCGATTTGGTTTGTTCATCATTTGCTACAACTATGTAAACTATCAAGTTCTAATTGTTGGAAATAACATGCAGCATTTTTGCTTTCTGTTGTATGACTAGTGATTTACTTTACTCAAGTGAGATTAAAACCATCCGGAAAAAAGAAAAGAAAAGTGGAATGCATCGCCTCATGTTTCTTTTCTTCAAGATTGAAAGAAAATGCTTCTCAAGCTAACAATCAAACACCTTAAAGGCACAAGAAAATTAGCACAATCCAATTTGCAATATTTCATTTTAAGGTTTAGGGTAAATATGAATATATGATAATAGAAACTTTAGAGGGAGAAAATATGTAATTTCAAGGGTTTTGAGGGGTATACATGAAATTCCCTTAAGGAATAGCATTTAATGGTAAACCATGTCTAGCTTTCCTTTTTGGGGGAAACATGTCAAGAAACAAAACAAAACCCTAAAGTTGAGAAGGTATAAATAACCGACAGCAGCAACACTAACCAGCCGCTCTCCTTTCAATTTCTGGCAAAGAAAAACATTTTCATCATTTCATGTACTGTTGATTCTATGCTTCGCTCTTGAGAATTTTTCTTTAAGCTTTGGTTATGTTTTGTCACAGGAAAGAGAGCGAAGCGTGTGATTTTGGTGCACGCGCAATCGCTCTTGAAACCCTAATTGGTTTTCTTTCCTACAGAAAAAAAAAACGGACTCTAATGCTTGCCTGCCTCATTTGTTTTGGCTTGCAAGTTTGGCTTCTCTGTTACATCTTTTATTTTGTCCATTATTTTGCTGATTTTTTAAAGGTAAGGTCATTAATTTGCTTGTTGATAGCTACTGTAGAATTTTTTTATTAGTTTTTTTTTTTTTGCCGATTATTCCATTGGTTTTGATTACAGAGCTAGAGATGAAAATCAGATTTTTAAACTATAATGTTAGTTGTCAAACGAGATGCAATATGAACAAGATGTGGTAGGCAATTTAAACCTCTCTAAATATAAATAGCAATCAAATATGATCATATTGATCATATTGAAAACAATATTTCTGTTGTGTATAAATAAAATTTCATGATGAAACCTTTGTAATAACCATATGTAATAATGAAAGCTTCGATTTGATGAATGAATAATTATCTCATGACTAAAGTTTGGAAATAACGATCTAGGCCTGTTCGGTGGTTCCATGACCATGGTTTTTTTTTTTGAAAAAGGTAAGACTTGTAGGTATTTTTTCTATTGGGTGTTCGTTGTTGAAGTTTTTTTTTTCATTTCACAATTTCTATGGATTTATATTTCTTGTCCGCTTCACATTTTATGAGAGAAAACAATTGACTAGGAGCTTTGTTTTTTTCCCAAATAGCATGACTCTTGCAAAAAGAAGAATATATTATGTCTTTTGTTCATTAATTAAACTATGTATCTGCTTAATAATTAAACTACATGATTTATATTTTTAGAAAAATTACAACAAGGCTCCGTTTTTTTTTCCAGAGCTGAAGCTATTGTATTGTTTTTTTTTTTCTATCAAGAAAAAATTAATTACAAAAAAGCATTAATTTGTACTGTTTTGCATTGTTGCATATGAGTATATTTTCAGTTTTTCACAATCTTAACTTTAAAAAAGAAAAAGCAAAAATATGTAAAATGATTTGTAACAGTAAAAAGTTAAACTAGTTTAAAATACATAAATCCAAAAAATAAAACACAAAAATTAAAATAATTAAATAAACAAATAGCATTTCAACTAGTTTAAATACATAAATCCAAAAATTGAAACACAGCTTAAATAAAGACTAAAATTCAAGACTAATTTGAACTCTTTTAAAATTAACAATCAAATACAAAAATAAAAATTAAATGCATTTCAATAGTACAATAATAATGAACAATTTCGAAGCTAAAAATAATTAAACAAAAAAGAATTTCAAAGTACAAAAAAAATTAAACAAGCATAATTAAACTAGCTACATTTAATTTAACTTATTTTTAGAATATGATATATACAATTATATTCATCATAATTAGTGATTAATATTAGTACACTTCATATATATAGTTTAATATTATTATTACATCTTCTATAAAAAGAAAAACAAACTAACATCCTAATAAATTTTGCATGCATTTGCCGACCTATATTTACAAATTTTCTATGAGTTAAATAATTTTGATTTTGACAAATTGAAATTTTCATTCTCATATTAAAAATTCTCGTTCCTACAAAATTTCCATGCTACCGAACATGCCCAAAAAAATTTCGTTGCTAAAGTGCATAATTATTATGTTCATCACATGGAATTCTAATCCTTCATATCTTCGTATATTAGGTTAGTAAAAGAACAATCAGCGTCTATGAAATCTATCAAATTTAACATTTGAGGGACCTATAAACTCATGAGAAAAAAGGGAAATTATATCGACATTGGATAACAAATTTTTTTTGTGTAAATAATGTTCGACTATCAGATCATAGATTAAGCAAAATATTTTATTTATATAATTAGTAGGATTTAAATAACTTATCTTTTGTGCCTTAATCATGTCACACATCCTTGTCTTATTTTTAAACTTTAAATAGTTAATTTGAAATTCAACATGAACTTGTAGGTCACGTTAAAATGTATTTGGAGTCCAAAATATTATCATTTTATCATTTTTTTTAGATAGGTAGAAAATTGGTGTATTGAAAAAAACAGTGAATTTTTACCTATCAAAAAATAGTACAAGTACCTAATATTTTTACTATTTTACATCATTAATAATAGTAAAAGAATCGTAAAATATGGACACGAATTAAAACAACAATTTAGGTCTCTAATATTTTTATCATTAATAATTATATATTTTTAGTTGACAGATAAAAAATATTATTGTAAACCTCTTATTAGGAAGTGTTGTAGCAGTACCTGCAACAGTAATGAAAGATTTATGCGGAATTTGTAATGTAACACAAATTAAACACAACCTTTTCCTTTAATAAAAATTGGTAGTTCACAATTTGTCGACCAATATTATAAAAAAACAGTAATGAAAGATTTGGATGTAAACAGAAAAAATAATCCGCAGCATCTGCAATACAATATATTTGTTCTAGATTATAAACATATCATAACAATGTACAGAAATTACACATCGAGAACTAATTGAAGAATCAACCTAAAAGTAATATTGGACCAGTACTCAAATAAAACCTCAGAAAGAAACTTTTACAAAAAAATTTATAATATGACCTTAGTCTCATTCAAGCTGGAAATTTTCCCAACATATTAGCTAAAGCAATTCACACATCCTTTTACAAATTCTTCAACTACACCAATACAATGTTTTAATTATCAGAAGCCAGAGGATGTTCTATCTATCCTTTGAGCACCTAATTTTGGTTGGGACGGTTTTATCCCTCTCCCTCTTCCTAGAGATAATGGTTTCGCTCTTGTGGTAGGTGGTGGGGCCGCAATGGCAGCCCATGGGTCACTGTCATCATTTATGGTAGCTGGCTTTAGAGATTTCGCAGTGGATTTAGGTGCTGGTGCTGCTATAGATCCCCACAAATCATCCTCGTTTTTGGCTGAAGATGATGATGTCGGTTTTGGGTTCAAATTTTTTGCAGCAGATTTAGGCACTGGGGCAGAGACAGAGCCCCATGGATCGTCTTCAGTTTCTATTGTGGCCTTCATGGCTGGTGGGGCCCGTGCTGAGTTGACAGCTGTGATTTAGCATGTGGCAAAGAAAATATAATAAGTATATTGAAAAAAACTAATTCAATTTGTTCACTTCAAATAAAAGAAACTGTTTTTATGTTCTGAATAATGATCATAATCATCTGGTTCCATTATACTTTTCTTTCAATTAAGGCAACATTTTAACTTCTAGGAAGGGCTGGGTATCAGTTGGAACTACAATGGCACTATATAACTATTCATTTATGTAGTCGGACAAATTATATGTTTAAGCAAATTTACTCAGAGAAAAACAAAACACTGAAATAAAGAAAGAGAAAAATATACCTTATAGCTATGCTACACAGATACAGAAATGAGTATTTGTATCAGGCATGATAACAATACTAGTCAACGACACAACTGTTTTGAAATGTTAGGCTATGATATGTTTTGATTTGTGGATTTTATTATTAATATATAACAAAAATGAGGAGGTTCAAATGCCTCATGTCTTTCATGCCTCACATCCTTTATCTCTGTTTTCATAGTAGTCAATCCGAACCGCTCAACATGATCTCCATATTAAAATGTGCTTACAGACCAAATTTAATATTTTTTGAAAATTTTTTTTACTATATTTTTAAATAGGTACAAAATCACTGTTTCTGGACCATCCAAAAACAGTGATTTGTAACCATCTAAAAAATAGTAAATTTTTTCCAAATAAAATATAATTTGGTCTCCAAACATATTTTAATATGGATATCGTGTTGAGCAGTTCGGATCGACTGTTTAGACTTTGAAAACACAGATAAAAGATGTGAGGCACGATGAGGCATGGAGGACATTAGGCATTTGAACCCTTAACAAAAATAAAGTGTTAACATAAATATAACTTTTATTAAGAAGTTAACTTTTTTTATTTTAAAACAAGAAGCAAATTCTAAAATGCAAGTTTAATTTGGGTGGACACGGGAGATTGAAAGAGAAATCAACACAAGTACAGAAACAGATATCTTGAACTCCTTGGAGAAATATGAGAAGTATTAATTTTATACTAATAAAACTGATATATCCATATTATTCCTTTGCTGATTGACTGGAGCTGCAAAAATTTACTGTGGCCTCGATATGCATCTGCTTCCGTGCACAGGAAGTATCTTGAGGACATCAAGAAAATAAGGGCATTAATTACCAATGATACGCCATCTGACGTATCATCTGGTGTATCTGGTACATATTGTAGGCATACCCAGCATGTGCTCGTAAAGGGTACGATTCACATACATGTTCTGTCATCTATTCGAAGTGTCCAAGCAGCATTTAGATTATGAATTTAAAAAAGCATATGAAATTATGAACAGAAAGTACCATTGATCCTTTTCATCAGTAAAGAAGATTACAAAGAGGATGAGAGTACCTGGTTGCTTAGGTTGTGAAACGGGCCTTTTCTGAGCGGATTGAATGTTGGTGAGCGAAGCGGGTTTGGGTTCATCAAACGGGTCCACATCATCCCATCCACCATCTTCGTCTCCCATGTCAGGTACACTACCGTCCTCAGCATCTCCCCATCCATCAGCAGATCTGGTAGGGGAAGGCGGGGCCACCTGCTCAAAGCTGGACATAGATGCTGTTCTCACTGGAGCCGCACTTGGTGTATCTGCCACTGCAAAATTTATGTCAAAGAGTTCATAACAATCATGATATTGTGATTTCTGTAATGATTTAGACAGAAAAATGGAGATAGAAAACCTAAGCTGGAATTGGAGGTCGCTGAAGAAACTGTGCCGCTATTAGCATTTACAGAAGATATTGGAGCATGGTCAGATGCTTTTCCTTTCTGCGTCAGAGAACTCATTGCCCAGCTGCACATAAATCGTCATTTCATTACATTAGTTTTTTCTCCGTGACTAAAGCACCATCTGGTTTGATTAAGTACATGGCCAAAGTAGACAGGCAACAAAGAAAATACTCACGTGAGCAAACTAGAGTTGGCATTAGACTGTACTGCAGTGCTATCACCAACTCTGCTCTCTACTCCGGTTGTTAGCTACAATAGAAGAAGAATACATTCTTAAGCAAGAGTATCCATACAAAAGCATAATTCCAAGATAGCATTCTACATTTTCAAGTCAAAAAAAATAAAAAAACTTGATACAAGACTGCTTATTGTATATCCAAACCTTTTCATGGTTCTGCCTGGCAATGCTCAAAAATTGGTCGAGAGCTTGAAATGCCTTTGTCCTCACATCACTGAAACAACAAAAACGTTTACTATGAATGCACAACAAAGTTATATACATGGAGATGCACAAGATTTGAAGCTTGTGACGCCAAAAAATGAGAAAAAACCATATCAACATCTTAAGAGGATATTGGACTTTGGTGTAAATGAGTTCTCTTGAGGTATAGTGTTCAGAAAAATGAGAAAAATGTCAGTGGGAAGAATGCAGGTGGCAAGCTCTTGAGAGTGTATATATATAATTCTTTCAAATTTCAAGTGTAACAAAACAAAGCAAGTACCTATCTGGATCAATTGTAAGAACAGCGACATTGGGAAGAATGCGAGTGGCAATCTCTGTCATGTCATAATATGAACTCGTCACAGTTAAAGCCAATATCCCTGCCAAAGGAAATAAAACACTGTTACATCCTCGTTTTGACAGAAATAAAGAAATAATATAATAACCTCTTAATAAACTAAAGAAAGGCTGCATACCAGCAGATCTAGCAGGAGGAAAAGTGTCTCTTAGGGCCCGAACAGTAAACGCGTTGATTAGGACTCTCTTCCTTGTCTGCATGATTAGTCACTAATACATCAATGGCACTATCACATAGAATCTTAGTTTTGCAAATTAATACGCAATATGATTTATTGCATTTGTGATCCATATCTAAATTCATCACAACAGTTAAGGAAATGACAAGAGGTAAATAGAGCATTGAGACATACTCCCTCATTCATGTAGCTAGCTATATTTCCTAGAAGAATTGTAGTATTTGTCCTGATTGCGGGTTCTTCGTCAACCTGAGAAAATATAAACCATAAAAAGGAGAAGAAAAAACATAAGATGGGATAACATAATTTATGCAACTCTGTAATAAAAACAAATGCTGTTGAAATAGAACCTGTAGCTTAGAGAGATACTTCAAAAGAGACCCTGAGAGTGTGCGCTGGGATAGCTGTGACAATTTTCCCACTTACCACATCAGAAAAAAGGTATCTTAACATAATTCCACGAATTGTGGAAATGCCACGGGAAAATAAAGTACAAGAGAGTTTTACTTTAGGAGCTAAAATGAGCATGGACTTTAGAGTTAGTTCGCGAAGGAAGGCAGAAGTATCGGCAAACCCTGTTGCTACATTAGGAAAGACCTACAAGATCACACTACAATTGTTAATATATTACATTTTTCAATGACCATAAGAAAAAGACTAATAACTTTACATAGAACTGCATACTTGTTCGTCAACAATTTGTGATGATAATGAATCGCCAAACTGGTCTATATGTTGTAGAAGGCTAACTCTAATAGCACGATCATTAGAAGCAAAAAGCTTAATTATAGTTGGCAACACCTGAAATATGCAATTAGTTAGGTCTATCTTGACTGAAATTCCATGATGTAAAGTTGAATGTAATAAAACAGGGAGCATAACAAACCTTCACATTGAATTGATCAGGTGTCAGCCATGCACCCATCTTTAACAAAACAGTTAAGGCAGGGGCAGCAGCTGAGCCAAATTCCAAGGAAGAAGCTAAAACTGGAAGTAACTGCATTAATTGATGAAACACGGAAAAAAATCATTGGCTTATCAAATTTTCTATCGGGGTTAAACCAACAACTATTCATGATTCCATATCCCAATAATTATTTATTTCATGCTTACCTTCTTCAAGACAATTTCACGAGGGAGCTGTTCGGCAATATTTGGGAGCTTCCTGAAGAATGAATCTTTCTCAACACTATCTTTCAGATTCAAGATCTCTATGAATTGAATGGTTTCTACCAATTTATTCTGAAAGAACTCTGCATATTGGAAAAGGAGGTTCCAAATATCACATTTTTTTGTGAAGAAAAATAATTAGCCTTTGCTGCACTAACAATTAGAAGATCTGCTATTGGACCCTCAACTACTGCAGCTGGTTTGCACTATTTTCCAACAAGCTAATAAATTATTTTTGGTTCAATTAGCCATATAAACTTTTGCATTGATTTTGTTATAATCCTTTCATTAGTTAATTTATCCTAATTTAATAGTCATAAATTGTTAACTGAGACTTGATAACTCTATAGGCCTTATATTACTTACAAAAGTCATCAATCAGGGGCTTAATCTACCATGTGCAACATTTGAGGGGCTTGATTGAATATGAAAAATGTTCAGGGACTTGATTATACCAAATGCAATTGTTGAAGAACTAAAATCAGACTTCTTCTGTTTACTAATATATCAATGAAGTGTATAAAATCTTCAAGTAATGTGGCTTTGGCTCAAGATCATTGATTTGTGAATATATCTACAGTTATTGGCATCCATAAACACTAAATATTAGTAAATCAATGTTCTTGAGCATAGTGAATCAGAGATCACCATCACAAGAAGAATCAGAGAAATTTAACCGTAGTGAACATACCACTGTTATCGATAAGTTTTGAGGGGTTCATCCTACGAGAAGGTGCAGAGCTCAAGAGCCTCTGGTAATCTGGGAGAAGAGACTGAACATAAAAAAGGAAGAGAAATAGATTTGTAATCAATTCAAAGCAACTTTATTCCACCGAAAAAAGAAAAGAAAAAAGACACTTCAAAAAACCGCACACATAATTACAAAAGTATTCAAAGTTTAAATCATCAAATGTTAACATGATCATACCTTTGGTATTGAAGCTATGTTTCGCAATTCCTCAGTCTTAGTTAATTTTACCCCGGAAAAGAGTTCATAAATTAGACAACCTGATAAACCCAATAAAGGCCGTTAAGTTTGGCAAACAAAAAGCACCAAAAAATAGATAATAGAAAGGTTCCAGAAATTTAGCTGTTAAAATAGTTACAGTTTTCACAATGCAATTCTGAATGCTTTTTGGATCGAATTAATTTTTTTTAAACGAAGTTAATTAAATATAAGAGATAATAACTGACCTAAGCCCCAACCGTCAATGGACCATGGAGGTGATTTTCTTATTGTAGCCCACTCTGACTTTGACAGTTCCAATGGCTTGTATTGCGCTCCCACTAACCAGTCATATTGCTACAAAAGGTACATTATTTTTCTATTAGGAAGTGTCGAGCCTTTAACAAGCCTAGTGAGATTCAGATAACACGAACAGTAATAGTTACCAGCATGGGGCTATTCACGGCCTCATTATTGGCATCAAATTCTGATAGAACATCAAATGCATGCAACTTCCAATCCAAAGTTTGAGTGACAACAACACTCGACACACACACATTTCCATGAACCTGGAATTGCCAAAATGAAAGACAACAATAAACTACAGAGAAATAAGAGGGTGTAAATTCAGATGTGCTTATAGTAAAGATACTTACTAGTTTGCAATCATTATTCAAAAAGCTAACAGCTTTAGCTATTTGATGAAGGCCCCATGCATAGTATTCATCCCTGCATCATTCAGAATTAGTTGTGTATATAAGCTATATGTTGAGAAAGAAAGAGAGATTAACAGCTAGTTAAATTACCTCTGAGTACCACTTAAGTTAAGTTCCTTGAGCTTTTCAGAAAGAGGCATTACAGGCTCTGTCACGATGTAAATCGTCTGTTTTTGAGAAGGCCCGTCAAAACCCTCAATTTCTGTACTGTGAAGGAATGATAATATATTTGGATGTCTCACCTAAAACATGTCAGAAGCATTTATTAGCCAAATAAAAGTATCACAGCTGTTGAGGTAAAATGCAGAAAGAGACTTACT
>CAXKVR010000896.1:0-21137 GCA_964058845.1 Carex sylvatica
CATCTCTTTGCAAAAGAGAGTATTCGAGAACACCGCCATGGTTCACTTCGACACACTCCATAGTTTGGGCGTAGAGGATGATTTCATCACCCTCACCTCAAGGATTGGGTTCAGCCCAGATTTCTGGAACATTCGCAACCCCGCCTACGAGATGGACACCAAGGAATTCCTCTCCTCTCTCGAGCTGAAGTTGGACAACCACGATGTCCTCTTCATCAAATTTCGGCTCTGTAATCAAACCCATCGCGTCTATCTCTCCTCTCTACGCGAGTGGTTCAGTTTCAACAGTCAGCCCACTACCGACACCCTCAGTTTCCGAGAGGGATGGGATCGCGATACCTTCTGGGCCATGATCACCGGCTGCCCTCGATCAGCCAATGCCTCCTACCGCGCCCGCTACATCCCTCACCCTACTCTTCGGATCATCCAGCGTGCCCTTGCCTCTACCATCTTTGCGCGCGGTGAGACTCAGAACCGCGCCAACACCGTCGACCTCATGCTCATGGATACCATGCTCCGTGCCGACTCCGAGTATCCAGACTTGGCCCTTCTCATGGTCCAGCACTGGATTGGGCAGCAGTCCAAAACCAGGCCCGGTGGCAAGATCAAAATTGGGGCTTATGTCGAGGTCATTAAGCAACGCCTTGGCTTGGGTGAGTATCCAGGTCGAGACCCCTGTCCGGGCCCCACTCTGATGGACCTTGAGAGCTACCGCCAGGCTCTCTTCCTCACTATCTCCCGTGGCCCGGCCGGTCACTCTGACTACTATGAGTGGTGCTTTGCCGATGGCTCTTCCCGCCGCCTAACATTTGGACCATCCATCACCGTGGACGACCCCTCCACCTGGTTGGTCTCTGCTACTCCACCCTCTGACATTCCCAGTACCTCCTTCCAGCCACCCACATCTGCGTATGCCCGCCCTTGCCCAGCTGACCCCTCTCTTCGGGATATCTACTCCCTCATGACTGACATCCGGGCCACTCAGCTGCAGCAGGACCGCGACATCACAGCCATCCAGCAGCAGACGGCTATTCACACCACTCGACTGGATGAGATTAGTGGCTGCATGTTTGACTATGCCGAGCGCCTTGGCGACATCGAGGACCAGTTTCGTGACTGGCGCTTCGACCCTTCTTCTGACTACTGATCAGGTTTTTCCTTCCCCCGCTTATTTATGTTTTCATTGCATGTCTTGAAGCATTGGGGTCAATGCTCGGACTAAGCTTGGGGGGGTGATTAGTTATTTTCCTTATTTGCATTTAGTTTGTTCTTTTTATTTATGTGTTTGCATGTTTTTGCGTGAATTGCGAGAATTAGGTTCAATTTGAGAAATTTTGGTTGTGAAATGATTGAATTTGGGAAATTGGAAATAACCACACATTTGGTTGAAAGAATTGTATACGATAGTCTGTTTTGGGACTTTGTGGGATTGAATTGAATTGTGTTAAGAAAACATTTGAAACCGGACTATGCCTTGTAAAAATAGAAAAATGGGATTTCAAAGCAATAGAAAGATTTGGACATCCATTGGTATGAATGAATATCATTGGATATGTGTATTCATGATGTATACGAAGAGAAAAGATGGAGAACATAAGAGTACTGGCAATAAGCCATGGTTGGCGCCTTTGAGCTCGTCTCCCATACGGACCGTACCCAGATCATACGGACCGTACACCTATAAAAAAATAAAAAAAATAAAAAAAACTGAGAAGAGTCTTTACATACATCAACACACAAAGTCCGCAACTTTCTGACCTAAACTTGTTCCAAGCTTGGGGGAATTTCCAACCAAAAATGAGGGCATAAATTTGGTAAAGAATGAACTATTGATACGTTTGATTGCTTAATTCTTACAAATAGCATTACATTCTTGATGTTAGGGTTTGATCAATTGAATTGTGGGGTGAATCAAAGTTGACCAAAGGAAACCGAATTACTATCCAAAATGACTCTAATAGATTTCTAACGAACGCAAGATCATGCACATTTTCCCTCTTAGTAGATTAAGTTGCATTTAGGTAAGTCCAACAACCCGAACCACACCTAAGTTAGAATTTTTGCTTGAGGACAAGCAAAGTTCAAGCTTGGGAGAATTTGATATCTCTATATTATATCTGAATTATGGCCCTAATTTACAATGAAACCTGTGCTTTAAAGCCTATTAATGTGGACTTTTTACTTATATTTCGATGAAATGTGGTACTGCTATGTTTTGTTTGGTATTTTGCAGGAAAAAGGGCGAAAAACTGGTTCTGACAACTTTTCATACGGCCCGTATGATATTCTGTGCGGGCCGTACAAGAACTGCCCAACCACACAGAAGGATCCACAACAGAGGCACAAAGTCTCCAAGTCAAAGCCCAGGCATACGGGCCGTACGGGATCGTGTACGGGCCGTACAAAGCTGATTCGGAAAATCCAGCTGGAATATGAATTGAGCACAATTTGAGGAGCCGAAAAGGAAACCCCTGGAGGCGTGATCTGGGGCATTAAAGGAGATATTCCACAGCAGGAAAGGGGATTAATAGCTAATCAATCAATAACTTTCCAATCATTCATTCTATCATTGATTCATGCTAGGTTTGCTTGGACAAGAGGAAAAGAAGAAGAGAAGGGAAGAACGCGAGTTTTGAACGGATCTTCGGATTTTCCACTGTTTTATCATGAACTCTTTTACTTCTTGTTATTTGTGCTATCTCATGAATATGAGTAGCTAATTTACTTTGTTTCTAGGGGTAAGATGTAGTTTCTAGTTTAGTTTTGCTTGTATGCTACTATGATTTTGTGTTGAACGCTTGGTTTTTACTTTGTTATGTAGTATTTTTATTGCTCTATTTGTGCTTGCTTGAATCTGATTAGTCATCCCGTTAGATGAATGCGCACATCTAAGTGTGGAGCCAAGTCTATGAAATTCATTCCAACCGAATAAAGTATATGAAGTAGGGTGAAACCAAGGAGTACCCGAAAGGCGAAACTTTCCTTGAGGCGAAAGTCCTTGGATACTTTTAGTAAACTAACAAATAACTTAGATAAATTAGGCCAAAATGCGAAAGTTGAGGTTTAACGCATCTAAGAGGGAAGTACTTGAGTCCGGTAATCGGGTATCAGGCTAAAATGCGAAAGTTGAGGTTAGGTATCTAGATCTGGTCAAAAGAAACCCTAAACACAGTATCAACACAGGAAACAGTAGCTGCAGCATTAACTTGAGGTGCCATACGGACCGTACGGGAATCTGTACGGGCCGTACGCCTTGAGACTGAACAGAAATGAAATCTGAACCCTGGAAACGCCCTTTTATCAATTGAAAACAACTTTAATTATCTTTTATTGTCTTTTAATCAGTAGAATTGTTAGAACTAAAACCAAACCAAATTTCTCTCACTTCTAGAATCTTGAGTGATTTTAGGATAAGTCCAGTGTTTTTATTCCGTCCCTGTGGATCGATACCTGAGCATACTCAACGACAGGATAGTACACTTGCTATCTGAATTGACAGAGTATAACAAAGGTTTAAGAAGTATAGCTTGCTATACTGAAACTTTTTGGCATATAGCCTCAAGGGGCGCGTCAGAACCTCAAAGGGCGCGACCTTTTCTCTTCACACCCCTTCGACTTAACTCCCGTCCTTTCGGTTAGACCCTCTTTCCTTTTAAACCCGACCCCCCCCCCCGACAGACTCTACCCCACACCACCTCCTTTTTGTCGTTTTCTTCCTACGGACCGAACACCACCCCGTATAACCAAAACCCTAGCCGCCGCAACTTCTCCTCCCCCGCTCTCCGCCTCTAGCTACCCACCGGCCGCCTACTCTCCGCCACCTTTCTATCCGCCTCTAGTGGATCGCTGCCACCTCACCTCCGCACCACCCTTCTCTTTTCCACCGGTCACCGATCTTCTCTAGCAGCTCACCACCGCCCTCGTTCGCTGCTACACCCTCGTGATTCCCTCCAAGCCGCACTACAAATCCCTCGCCGCCGACAACTTTTCTACCAAGACACCGACCAAACCCTACCAGCCACCTCCTTCCCCTCTGAGCACACACCAGCCCTACGGCCCGCACAGACTCCCCATCCAGGCCGTACCAACCACCGTCCGACCCGTACAAATCCTCCTCCGGCCCGTACCAGTTCCAACTGACAACCATGTCTGGTGAGCGCCGTCAAAAGAGACGACAGGACCGCTCCCCCACACCACCCCGTCATCCCTCACCAGAGCCCTATGACTCCGGCTCTGACCGCACCTCCTCTGGTGAATACACCGACCGCGCCGACCGCTTCGCGGTACGGTATTTTGAAATGCCCACTCGTTGGATGTACGAGAACTTCATCTCTTTGCAAAAGAGAGTATTCGAGAACACCGCCATGGTTCACTTCGACACACTCCATAGTTTGGGCGTAGAGGATGATTTCATCACCCTCACCTCAAGGATTGGGTTCAGCCCAGATTTCTGGAACATTCGCAACCCCGCCTACGAGATGGACACCAAGGAATTCCTCTCCTCTCTCGAGCTGAAGTTGGACAACCACGATGTCCTCTTCATCAAATTTCGGCTCTGTAATCAAACCCATCGCGTCTATCTCTCCTCTCTACGCGAGTGGTTCAGTTTCAACAGTCAGCCCACTACCGACACCCTCAGTTTCCGAGAGGGATGGGATCGCGATACCTTCTGGGCCATGATCACCGGCTGCCCTCGATCAGCCAATGCCTCCTACCGCGCCCGCTACATCCCTCACCCTACTCTTCGGATCATCCAGCGTGCCCTTGCCTCTACCATCTTTGCGCGCGGTGAGACTCAGAACCGCGCCAACACCGTCGACCTCATGCTCATGGATACCATGCTCCGTGCCGACTCCGAGTATCCAGACTTGGCCCTTCTCATGGTCCAGCACTGGATTGGGCAGCAGTCCAAAACCAGGCCCGGTGGCAAGATCAAAATTGGGGCTTATGTCGAGGTCATTAAGCAACGCCTTGGCTTGGGTGAGTATCCAGGTCGAGACCCCTGTCCGGGCCCCACTCTGATGGACCTTGAGAGCTACCGCCAGGCTCTCTTCCTCACTATCTCCCGTGGCCCGGCCGGTCACTCTGACTACTATGAGTGGTGCTTTGCCGATGGCTCTTCCCGCCGCCTAACATTTGGACCATCCATCACCGTGGACGACCCCTCCACCTGGTTGGTCTCTGCTACTCCACCCTCTGACATTCCCAGTACCTCCTTCCAGCCACCCACATCTGCGTATGCCCGCCCTTGCCCAGCTGACCCCTCTCTTCGGGATATCTACTCCCTCATGACTGACATCCGGGCCACTCAGCTGCAGCAGGACCGCGACATCACAGCCATCCAGCAGCAGACGGCTATTCACACCACTCGACTGGATGAGATTAGTGGCTGCATGTTTGACTATGCCGAGCGCCTTGGCGACATCGAGGACCAGTTTCGTGACTGGCGCTTCGACCCTTCTTCTGACTACTGATCAGGTTTTTCCTTCCCCCGCTTATTTATGTTTTCATTGCATGTCTTGAAGCATTGGGGTCAATGCTCGGACTAAGCTTGGGGGGGTGATTAGTTATTTTCCTTATTTGCATTTAGTTTGTTCTTTTTATTTATGTGTTTGCATGTTTTTGCGTGAATTGCGAGAATTAGGTTCAATTTGAGAAATTTTGGTTGTGAAATGATTGAATTTGGGAAATTGGAAATAACCACACATTTGGTTGAAAGAATTGTATACGATAGTCTGTTTTGGGACTTTGTGGGATTGAATTGAATTGTGTTAAGAAAACATTTGAAACCGGACTATGCCTTGTAAAAATAGAAAAATGGGATTTCAAAGCAATAGAAAGATTTGGACATCCATTGGTATGAATGAATATCATTGGATATGTGTATTCATGATGTATACGAAGAGAAAAGATGGAGAACATAAGAGTACTGGCAATAAGCCATGGTTGGCGCCTTTGAGCTCGTCTCCCATACGGACCGTACCCAGATCATACGGACCGTACACCTATAAAAAAATAAAAAAAATAAAAAAAACTGAGAAGAGTCTTTACATACATCAACACACAAAGTCCGCAACTTTCTGACCTAAACTTGTTCCAAGCTTGGGGGAATTTCCAACCAAAAATGAGGGCATAAATTTGGTAAAGAATGAACTATTGATACGTTTGATTGCTTAATTCTTACAAATAGCATTACATTCTTGATGTTAGGGTTTGATCAATTGAATTGTGGGGTGAATCAAAGTTGACCAAAGGAAACCGAATTACTATCCAAAATGACTCTAATAGATTTCTAACGAACGCAAGATCATGCACATTTTCCCTCTTAGTAGATTAAGTTGCATTTAGGTAAGTCCAACAACCCGAACCACACCTAAGTTAGAATTTTTGCTTGAGGACAAGCAAAGTTCAAGCTTGGGAGAATTTGATATCTCCATATTATATCTGAATTATGGCCCTAATTTACAATGAAACCTGTGCTTTAAAGCCTATTAATGTGGACTTTTTACTTATATTTCGATGAAATGTGGTACTGCTATGTTTTGTTTGGTATTTTGCAGGAAAAAGGGCGAAAAACTGGTTCTGACAACTTTTCATACGGCCCGTATGATATTCTGTGCGGGCCGTACAAGAACTGCCCAACCACACAGAAGGATCCACAACAGAGGCACAAAGTCTCCAAGTCAAAGCCCAGGCATACGGGCCGTACGGGATCGTGTACGGGCCGTACAAAGCTGATTCGGAAAATCCAGCTGGAATATGAATTGAGCACAATTTGAGGAGCCGAAAAGGAAACCCCTGGAGGCGTGATCTGGGGCATTAAAGGAGATATTCCACAGTAGGAAAGGGGATTAATAGCTAATCAATCAATAACTTTCCAATCATTCATTCTATCATTGATTCATGCTAGGTTTGCTTGGACAAGAGGAAAAGAAGAAGAGAAGGGAAGAACGCGAGTTTTGAACGGATCTTCGGATTTTCCACTGTTTTATCATGAACTCTTTTACTTCTTGTTATTTGTGCTATCTCATGAATATGAGTAGCTAATTTACTTTGTTTCTAGGGGTAAGATGTAGTTTCTAGTTTAGTTTTGCTTGTATGCTACTATGATTTTGTGTTGAACGCTTGGTTTTTACTTTGTTATGTAGTATTTTTATTGCTCTATTTGTGCTTGCTTGAATCTGATTAGTCATCCCGTTAGATGAATGCGCACATCTAAGTGTGGAGCCAAGTCTATGAAATTCATTCCAACCGAATAAAGTATATGAAGTAGGGTGAAACCAAGGAGTACCCGAAAGGCGAAACTTTCCTTGAGGCGAAAGTCCTTGGATACTTTTAGTAAACTAACAAATAACTTAGATAAATTAGGCCAAAATGCGAAAGTTGAGGTTTAACGCATCTAAGAGGGAAGTACTTGAGTCCGGTAATCGGGTATCAGGCTAAAATGCGAAAGTTGAGGTTAGGTATCTAGATCTGGTCAAAAGAAACCCTAAACACAGTATCAACACAGGAAACAGTAGCTGCAGCATTAACTTGAGGTGCCATACGGACCGTACGGGAATCTGTACGGGCCGTACGCCTTGAGACTGAACAGAAATGAAATCTGAACCCTGGAAACGCCCTTTTATCAATTGAAAACAACTTTAATTATCTTTTATTGTCTTTTAATCAGTAGAATTGTTAGAACTAAAACCAAACCAAATTTCTCTCACTTCTAGAATCTTGAGTGATTTTAGGATAAGTCCAGTGTTTTTATTCCGTCCCTGTGGATCGATACCTGAGCATACTCAACGACAGGATAGTACACTTGCTATCTGAATTGACAGAGTATAACAAAGGTTTAAGAAGTATAGCTTGCTATACTGAAACTTTTTGGCATATAGCCTCAAGGGGCGCGTCAGAACCTCAAAGGGCGCGACCTTTTCTCTTCACACCCCTTCGACTTAACTCCCGTCCTTTCGGTTAGACCCTCTTTCCTTTTAAACCCGACCCCCCCCCCCGACAGACTCTACCCCACACCACCTCCTTTTTGTCGTTTTCTTCCTACGGACCGAACACCACCCCGTATAACCAAAACCCTAGCCGCCGCAACTTCTCCTCCCCCGCTCTCCGCCTCTAGCTACCCACCGGCCGCCTACTCTCCGCCACCTTTCTATCCGCCTCTAGTGGATCGCTGCCACCTCACCTCCGCACCACCCTTCTCTTTTCCACCGGTCACCGATCTTCTCTAGCAGCTCACCACCGCCCTCGTTCGCTGCTACACCCTCGTGATTCCCTCCAAGCCGCACTACAAATCCCTCGCCGCCGACAACTTTTCTACCAAGACACCGACCAAACCCTACCAGCCACCTCCTTCCCCTCTGAGCACACACCAGCCCTACGGCCCGCACAGACTCCCCATCCAGGCCGTACCAACCACCGTCCGACCCGTACAAATCCTCCTCCGGCCCGTACCAGTTCCAACTGACAACCATGTCTGGTGAGCGCCGTCAAAAGAGACGACAGGACCGCTCCCCCACACCACCCCGTCATCCCTCACCAGAGCCCTATGACTCCGGCTCTGACCGCACCTCCTCTGGTGAATACACCGACCGCGCCGACCGCTTCGCGGTACGGTATTTTGAAATGCCCACTCGTTGGATGTACGAGAACTTCATCTCTTTGCAAAAGAGAGTATTCGAGAACACCGCCATGGTTCACTTCGACACACTCCATAGTTTGGGCGTAGAGGATGATTTCATCACCCTCACCTCAAGGATTGGGTTCAGCCCAGATTTCTGGAACATTCGCAACCCCGCCTACGAGATGGACACCAAGGAATTCCTCTCCTCTCTCGAGCTGAAGTTGGACAACCACGATGTCCTCTTCATCAAATTTCGGCTCTGTAATCAAACCCATCGCGTCTATCTCTCCTCTCTACGCGAGTGGTTCAGTTTCAACAGTCAGCCCACTACCGACACCCTCAGTTTCCGAGAGGGATGGGATCGCGATACCTTCTGGGCCATGATCACCGGCTGCCCTCGATCAGCCAATGCCTCCTACCGCGCCCGCTACATCCCTCACCCTACTCTTCGGATCATCCAGCGTGCCCTTGCCTCTACCATCTTTGCGCGCGGTGAGACTCAGAACCGCGCCAACACCGTCGACCTCATGCTCATGGATACCATGCTCCGTGCCGACTCCGAGTATCCAGACTTGGCCCTTCTCATGGTCCAGCACTGGATTGGGCAGCAGTCCAAAACCAGGCCCGGTGGCAAGATCAAAATTGGGGCTTATGTCGAGGTCATTAAGCAACGCCTTGGCTTGGGTGAGTATCCAGGTCGAGACCCCTGTCCGGGCCCCACTCTGATGGACCTTGAGAGCTACCGCCAGGCTCTCTTCCTCACTATCTCCCGTGGCCCGGCCGGTCACTCTGACTACTATGAGTGGTGCTTTGCCGATGGCTCTTCCCGCCGCCTAACATTTGGACCATCCATCACCGTGGACGACCCCTCCACCTGGTTGGTCTCTGCTACTCCACCCTCTGACATTCCCAGTACCTCCTTCCAGCCACCCACATCTGCGTATGCCCGCCCTTGCCCAGCTGACCCCTCTCTTCGGGATATCTACTCCCTCATGACTGACATCCGGGCCACTCAGCTGCAGCAGGACCGCGACATCACAGCCATCCAGCAGCAGACGGCTATTCACACCACTCGACTGGATGAGATTAGTGGCTGCATGTTTGACTATGCCGAGCGCCTTGGCGACATCGAGGACCAGTTTCGTGACTGGCGCTTCGACCCTTCTTCTGACTACTGATCAGGTTTTTCCTTCCCCCGCTTATTTATGTTTTCATTGCATGTCTTGAAGCATTGGGGTCAATGCTCGGACTAAGCTTGGGGGGGTGATTAGTTATTTTCCTTATTTGCATTTAGTTTGTTCTTTTTATTTATGTGTTTGCATGTTTTTGCGTGAATTGCGAGAATTAGGTTCAATTTGAGAAATTTTGGTTGTGAAATGATTGAATTTGGGAAATTGGAAATAACCACACATTTGGTTGAAAGAATTGTATACGATAGTCTGTTTTGGGACTTTGTGGGATTGAATTGAATTGTGTTAAGAAAACATTTGAAACCGGACTATGCCTTGTAAAAATAGAAAAATGGGATTTCAAAGCAATAGAAAGATTTGGACATCCATTGGTATGAATGAATATCATTGGATATGTGTATTCATGATGTATACGAAGAGAAAAGATGGAGAACATAAGAGTACTGGCAATAAGCCATGGTTGGCGCCTTTGAGCTCGTCTCCCATACGGACCGTACCCAGATCATACGGACCGTACACCTATAAAAAAATAAAAAAAATAAAAAAAACTGAGAAGAGTCTTTACATACATCAACACACAAAGTCCGCAACTTTCTGACCTAAACTTGTTCCAAGCTTGGGGGAATTTCCAACCAAAAATGAGGGCATAAATTTGGTAAAGAATGAACTATTGATACGTTTGATTGCTTAATTCTTACAAATAGCATTACATTCTTGATGTTAGGGTTTGATCAATTGAATTGTGGGGTGAATCAAAGTTGACCAAAGGAAACCGAATTACTATCCAAAATGACTCTAATAGATTTCTAACGAACGCAAGATCATGCACATTTTCCCTCTTAGTAGATTAAGTTGCATTTAGGTAAGTCCAACAACCCGAACCACACCTAAGTTAGAATTTTTGCTTGAGGACAAGCAAAGTTCAAGCTTGGGAGAATTTGATATCTCCATATTATATCTGAATTATGGCCCTAATTTACAATGAAACCTGTGCTTTAAAGCCTATTAATGTGGACTTTTTACTTATATTTCGATGAAATGTGGTACTGCTATGTTTTGTTTGGTATTTTGCAGGAAAAAGGGCGAAAAACTGGTTCTGACAACTTTTCATACGGCCCGTATGATATTCTGTGCGGGCCGTACAAGAACTGCCCAACCACACAGAAGGATCCACAACAGAGGCACAAAGTCTCCAAGTCAAAGCCCAGGCATACGGGCCGTACGGGATCGTGTACGGGCCGTACAAAGCTGATTCGGAAAATCCAGCTGGAATATGAATTGAGCACAATTTGAGGAGCCGAAAAGGAAACCCCTGGAGGCGTGATCTGGGGCATTAAAGGAGATATTCCACAGTAGGAAAGGGGATTAATAGCTAATCAATCAATAACTTTCCAATCATTCATTCTATCATTGATTCATGCTAGGTTTGCTTGGACAAGAGGAAAAGAAGAAGAGAAGGGAAGAACGCGAGTTTTGAACGGATCTTCGGATTTTCCACTGTTTTATCATGAACTCTTTTACTTCTTGTTATTTGTGCTATCTCATGAATATGAGTAGCTAATTTACTTTGTTTCTAGGGGTAAGATGTAGTTTCTAGTTTAGTTTTGCTTGTATGCTACTATGATTTTGTGTTGAACGCTTGGTTTTTACTTTGTTATGTAGTATTTTTATTGCTCTATTTGTGCTTGCTTGAATCTGATTAGTCATCCCGTTAGATGAATGCGCACATCTAAGTGTGGAGCCAAGTCTATGAAATTCATTCCAACCGAATAAAGTATATGAAGTAGGGTGAAACCAAGGAGTACCCGAAAGGCGAAACTTTCCTTGAGGCGAAAGTCCTTGGATACTTTTAGTAAACTAACAAATAACTTAGATAAATTAGGCCAAAATGCGAAAGTTGAGGTTTAACGCATCTAAGAGGGAAGTACTTGAGTCCGGTAATCGGGTATCAGGCTAAAATGCGAAAGTTGAGGTTAGGTATCTAGATCTGGTCAAAAGAAACCCTAAACACAGTATCAACACAGGAAACAGTAGCTGCAGCATTAACTTGAGGTGCCATACGGACCGTACGGGAATCTGTACGGGCCGTACGCCTTGAGACTGAACAGAAATGAAATCTGAACCCTGGAAACGCCCTTTTATCAATTGAAAACAACTTTAATTATCTTTTATTGTCTTTTAATCAGTAGAATTGTTAGAACTAAAACCAAACCAAATTTCTCTCACTTCTAGAATCTTGAGTGATTTTAGGATAAGTCCAGTGTTTTTATTCCGTCCCTGTGGATCGATACCTGAGCATACTCAACGACAGGATAGTACACTTGCTATCTGAATTGACAGAGTATAACAAAGGTTTAAGAAGTATAGCTTGCTATACTGAAACTTTTTGGCATATATTCTCGTGCGATCACGTACCAACCTCGACTCGACCACAGACACGACTGCTGACTCGACCTCAGAAGAGACACAGGCACACGACCCATAAAGGATGTTACACGGGTCGTATCAGACAAATCCGGAAAGAGATCTAGAGTTCTGGAAAGAAATCTGATGGAAGGAAAGTCGGCCTAGGCTATAAAGACGGGATTTATTGCACCAGAAAGGCATTCTGGAGGAGAGAGAGACAATTCTAGGGTTAAAGATTGACGGCTATTGCTTAGAGACGAAGTTGAGAAGCAAAAGACGCGAGTTTTTGTTGTGGATCTTCTTTGTACTTCGGGTTTTAGAATGAATTCTTATTATTTTATCTTTGTTATCTGTTTTAGTACTATGCTTGAGTAGTTTTATTAGTTTCTAGGGTTAAGATGTAATCGAATGTTTTGTTTTGCATCTAGTTATTGAATTTTTACGTTGAAATTTGTGTTTACTTGATTGTGATTGATTTTAATTGCTTAGTTTGAATTGCTTGATTATTATTTGGTTTGACCACTAGATGAGGTCACATCTATAAGGTACTGTGTCCAATTTGATCTTGCAACCAGACTAAGTACATGAGGTAGGATTAGTGATCCGACAGGGGAAACCAACTAGTAGCCGAAAGGTGAACATTTCCTCTTATCGACGGATAAGAGGTTACCTTTAGTATTCCAAACAAGTAACTTGGTAACTCGAACCAATATACGACAGTTGAGGTTTAGAGTCCAAAGAGGGCAGATATTGCAGATTCCATACCAAGTCGATAAACCAACATACGACAGTTGAGGTTTAGAAACATTAGGTCTGGTCAGTTGAACCCTACACAAAGGAACCACGTAAAGAAACAGTGACTGGTGCATTAACTCGAAGTCCACACGATCCGTGTACGACAGTACACGGTCCGTGTAAGCTGATACGACCCGTGTAGGAAACTACACGGTCCGTGTCAGGGACTGAGAGGCAGAACTGAGATAAGTCTGAAACCCTGAAAACGCCTTTTATTATTGATTTAAACCAAGTTTATTTACTGTCTTTCATTTAATTACTGTTATTGAACTGATTAGGAATTAAATACCAAAAACCAACAATTTCTCACTTCTAGTCTTTAATTGATTTAAGTAGAATCCGGTTTAGATTTGAACCGTCCCTGTGATCGATACCCGACTATATACTACTCGATAGGACTGTGCACTTGCAGTCTGAACCGAAGGTGTATTAAAGGTTAAAAGGTATAGCTTGCTGTACTGAAACTTTGTACCATACGCTTTTGTGTGAACATACGGCCATATCGTAATCCATGCATCCGCACCGGGCATTTTTCTTCATTTTCTACAAATTAAAACTAAACAAACGCAGTAACTTGATTCTAGGTGTATTATATTATCTTTATATTCAAAATACAAGATATTTGGCGTTATTTTATGATGAAAACTAGATCGAATATGTATATAATTTATGCTTATCAATATTCCATTTTTAAAAAATATTTTCCATATCCCTTTTTAATTTTTTAGATACAAATACAAATCAGATATCAGACAGATACAATATTCCAATACGGATTGGAACAAATATTTATTAAAAAATATTAAATAAATACTAAAGTTAATAATATTTATCTAATTACAATGGTGAATAATATATTATTTCATAATATATATTAAGATATTGATATATATCTACTATTCAAATACGGATAATTAAATTGTAAAACTAATATTAATATCATATCTAAACAGATATTCAGATATCAAATATCCATATCTATTTTTTCAAATATAAATCAAATACAAATAAGATATTATCCATACCATTTTCACGCCTAATAACATCTCGTTATGTAGTAAATAGACACTCATAGTAATTAATGGAGGAATTTCATATATATCCCTCAAAAGTTTCAATATTACGTATTTATCCCTCTAAAATCAGTAATTACATATTTATCCTTTAAAATTGTACAAATTCACATATTTGTCAAATCTAACTCTATGACATATTAGATATCTCCAAAAATAATTAAATAATATTTTTTTTAAACTTTAAATTTATTTTACAATATAATTAATAATATGTTGACCATTATGCTCTTTGGTCTCTTTAGTCCGCATGTGTTCTCTTCTCTGTAAAGCGTCAAACCTTCCCCGCCTCTCTCTCCAAATATACCAAATCACAGATTTCTTGCCTCCTTCTCTAGTCACCTCCCCTCTAACAGATTTCTGCTGTCCCTGGCTGCTTCAATTTTCCATTTTCATTTGTAGAGAGAGATAAGAGGTTTGGCGTTTATAGAGAAGATAACTTAGACAGACTAAAGAGACAAAAATGGAGAGTATAATAGTGAATATTTTTTTTTAATTAATACTGTAAAATATATTTTTTTAAGTTTTAAATAATATTATTTCATTATTTTTGGAGATATTTGATATGTTATGGAGTTAGATTGGACAAATATGTGAGTTTGTATGATTTTTAAGGATAAATATATAATTATTGATTTTAGAGGGATAAATATGTAATATTGAAACTTTTGAGAGATATACATCGAAATTGCCCCATAATTAATTATTTCTCAGTTTCTCTATTAGAATTACCTAGCTCTAAGTCTCTAAATTATGAGGTGTCTATTTAAAAATAGCCAGTAGTTGTAGACGGGAAAAGTGATTTGGACCCTTAACCCCTATGTCGAAAAATATCATGTACCTAAAATTTATTTTATTTTGTTTCAAAAGTTTTTTTTTTTCATTTACCTCTCCTTCCATAAATTAACATATAAATAAATTTCATTGATATCAATAATATTTAATAATTTGTGTCTGCTCTAGAATTGGCAAAAAAAAATCGTAACTCGTGGATCGCTCGTGACTCGTCTCTAGCTCGCTCGCTAACAGCTCGTTTGATAATGAACCGAGCTGTTAACGAGCTAGTTCGGCTCAGGCTCAGGCCAAAATAAACAAGCTGAGCTAGAGGTCAGCTCGGCCCGGGTTAGCTCGGCCCATAACGAGCTATACTGTATAGCTCCGCCCACGTATAAATTTTGTGTGGATTTATAATATTTAGTTGTGAATTAGCTTGGCTGTTGGTATATATTAGCTGTGTGAATTTATGTATGAATTATATTATATTTTATGGTTTGGATTATTTAAATAATTAATGGGCTTTCTTATTTTATATTTTTAAATTTGTCTAATAGCAGTCTAATAAAGCCCAGCGAGCCAGCTCGTCAACTCATGAGCTAGCTCGGGCTAGCTTGTCACAAGTTCAAGCTGGACTTTTGGCTCGGATGACTTAAGTCCAGCTCGCTCAGTCCAAACTCGAGTCAAAATTAACAAGTTGAGCTAAGGTCCAACTCGGCTCGAGGCAACTCGTTGACAGCCTAGACTCTGCTTTCTTAACTGCTTATTTTGTCGCTTTTCATTTTAAAAATATAATATAATATCTAGTGTTATAATCTGAACAGATTTATGTATTGGATAGAGGTAGCCACCTCTATAAATTGAAAATTAGTAGTTTTGTCTTTTATATTTTATAATTTATGTAAGTATTTATACTTTCAGTTCTCTTATATAATAAAATTACATTTTAATAACTTATTCTGCTTGTAATCGATACGCTATCAATTTCTACATTAACATATTTAAAATTCTTTTGTTAATATTACAACTAAAGTTATTGTGTGATTTAGAGCTTAGCGTGCCATTTTTATTAATACTCCCAAAAGAAAATTTTAAAAATAACTCTGCATCTGGTTTTATTTTATTTATGCCCTGAACGCTAGGTCCACGGGCGGCCCACAATTACAGTGAAGTGTCAATCCCAGAGGCCGGTCAACATAGGTGGAGCGCCAGTATTACGGGCGGGTCATAAGCATAGTGAGGCGCCCCTCTTACGGGCGGGCCATATGCATTGTGAGGTGCCTCCAACCCGGGCGATTCATTATGCATGCCTTTATAACCCTGTTTCTCTCTCTCCTGCCCACTCCAACCATTACCATCACTCCCGAGTATCAATCAGCAGAAACGGGTGATTTTTTTGGCGAAAAGCGACAGGTATTGTTTAAATTCTTTTTAATTATTAGTAATTAGTCAATTACTGTAGAATTTACTGTACAATTAATGTAGAATTTACTGTACAATTACTGTAGAATTTGCTGTACAATTACTCTAGCAACAAGTTTTTATTTATTTTTTATTTGTCATTTATTACTGTACAATTACTGTAATACTTATAATTTTTTTGTTTAAATGTAGTTTGTTAAGGAAAAGATGTTAGTTGCACTGTATGTGTCAGGATCATGCACGCCATCTGTAAAACTGGCATGAGACGACGAACCCGCTCCAATCGGATCCTCAAATTTCTTACCAGTCGGATCCTCATACGACGACGGGCCCTCTCCAGCAGGATCCACCGAGGACATGCCCGCTCTAGTCGGATCCACAGCATTTGGACCCGCTCCAGCCGGACCCGCTGCAAGCTCAGCTCATACTCCCCACCGTTTAGTTCTGGGCATACTACATTTAAAAAAATATATATGTTAATCAATCAGAACTTAAGGAAATCGAAATTTATTCACAATTTATTCACAATTTTAAACAATCCTCCATACTAAATAGCATGCATATTTTTTTGGGATCCAACCCTCTATTTGTCCAGAGAAGATCTGAGCCGTTGATTCTATAAATCTCAGCCACTCATCAAAACAGATCTTAATCTCAGCCTTTAATAAATAATTTTGATTTTATACACCTGTTTCATGTTGTCAAACGTGTAGAAATCTAAATTTAGTGATTTATATCCATGCTATATATAATGCCACACAGAAATTGTATCACTGAATCTTCTTTTTTCCACGCGTTTTCTACTGTTTCCAACTTTTTCAAATTCGTATCCTCTGAGGTATCTCAAACTTTGCGTGACTTTATGAAAAATTTCAACTGTTCAAAGAATCTCGAAGCTCAAATAATACAATAACTATAGTATATTATATTATTATTATTATAATAATTATTAAATATATTAAGAATACAATAACTTAAGGCGTCCATGTGTGTGGCGCTCCACGGGGAGTTTGGGTCGCCTCAGACCCAAGCGGTTCGGGCATGAATAAAAAATAATCAAATGATGAGTTATTTTAAAAATTAAATTTTTGAAAGGGGTATTAATAAAAATGGCTGGAGGTTAGCATTCAACAACTTCAGACTTAATTATCTTTATTTTGATTATTATGCAACTTTCA
The DNA here is from genome assembly GCA_964058845.1 of Carex sylvatica. Classification (NCBI taxonomy): domain Eukaryota; kingdom Viridiplantae; phylum Streptophyta; class Magnoliopsida; order Poales; family Cyperaceae; genus Carex; species Carex sylvatica. Next base: position 17,462 of record CAXKVR010000896.1, read on the forward strand.
TGTTGACTCAAGTTATGGACTAAGAGTAGGTCCGATGCGCTTAATTACCGTCTGATTCGTTTTAAAATGTGTGTGTTCTGTTTTAATATTTGTGCATGTCTATTTTAATTTTTGTACGTACAGATTTATTAGTGAATCAGACGATTTTAAAGCTTATTGGATCCAAAAGTAAATCCGATAAACATGAGACCTACCTCGTTCTCCAAGTTATGATATTGTGACCAACTTATATGTCATTATCAATGCAAGAATTTATTTTTCTTCCTCTTTGCTGGCATATTTTATTTTGTTGTCCATCTTAATTCTTAATATCTTAAAAAGAGAGTTAAAGATAACACGAAGAAACAATAAATTAAGGATATAATTGATTGCGGATGGTGAACAAAATTAATTGATTCAAGGGCTAGACGCGGTCTACTCGGTTCATGGCCATACCGACTCTGGAATTCGTTTCCTCTGCATTAACTCAAAAATGAATCTTTTTCGTTAATCCATATGGACCTTCCGATTAACTTTAAGATTCGGGTGAATTTAAATCCGCACTAATATTGATGAACCCCATGTTGTAATCCGGCGCCGGATGGGATCCGTTTACAATCGAACGGTCGATATCTATTAACTCGAAATATGCTCTTTTGAGTTAATGCAGACGATGCGGACTACGACTCTGAATGATCGAAAGACAGAAGTCTCGATGTCTATCCCTCTGTCTCGCCTTTCCCTCTTATTCCTCTTTTCTGTTTGGAAAATCGATCGAAAGCGGTTCGTATCCTCTCGCAAACCCTAGCGTCGATATTCGGTCTAAAATGGTTCCAGGTCGAACAGATCGCGAGTTCAATCTGGAAATTTCGAGGAGGAATCGGTACCGGGACAGTAACCCTAGTCGCCGCGACTTCAGCAGAGACGTCAAGTTTAGAGACTCGAATAGAAGGGAATTCTCCAATGGTTATCACCACAGTAACAATGACTACAGGAACTACCCTCGTAGAAGCCGTTCTCCAGCAATTGAGAAGACGAGAGCCTTGGATAGGGAGCCGGGTGAGCTATCTAGTGGTAGCGGGTCCGATGAACCTGAACTGAATAGAGATGCCACCATTAAACAAAATGGCGAACCTGTAAAATCTGAGGATGAAGGGTCTTTGGGCAAGAAAAGAAAGTTTTCTCCTATTGTCTGGGACCGGGATGCCACAAAACAGCCAGATCAGTCCAACAAACCAGGTAAAGAGGTCTATGTCAATGAAACCCTAGATCCTTTACCGTCTCCAACTGAGCCGATGGACCAGGATGTCCATATCTTGGATGACTATATAGATTCCCGCAAGGATGATAGTGGCAATGAACCGGGTCAGATAGAGGAGGATGAAGATTTGTGCCCAGCACCCCGAACAATTTCTTCGTCTAGGTGGGCTGAGATTGATGACGACAGAGTGGTGGTTGCGCCCAAAATGAAAAGTGCCTCTCCATTGGAGAGAGTTCTGGCCAAGAAGGTACCAACTCCAGAGCCAGGAGAAGTGGTGACAAGAAATGGCTCAGAACGGGCTGTATCCACATCATCTGGCTCAGAAAGAGGAGAGAGAGAGGTGGATTTTATGGAGGTAGATGGAGAACGACGATCCAGTGACTCCGACTATTCATATGGGAGAGGAACTGAGTCAGAGTCTAGCCGAGAAGAATCTCCTGAGCCCCTGAAGCCACGTAAGAGAAGTATAAACATGCTACAAGGATGTCGAAGTGTAGATGAATTTGAGCGACTCAATAAAATAAATGAAGGCACTTATGGGGTTGTATATCGGGCAAGGGATAAGAAAAGTGGCGAGGTAGTTGCATTGAAAAAAGTTAAGATGGAGAAGGAAAAGGAGGGTTTTCCCATGACCGCTCTTAGAGAGATAAATATTCTTTTGTCATTTCACCACCCTTCCATTGTGGATGTGAAGGAGGTGGTTGTGGGGAGCACAATGGATAGTATTTTTATGGTTATGGAGTATATGGAGCATGACCTGAAAGGGGTAATGGAGACAATGAAACAGCCTTACAGCCAGAGCGAAGTTAAGTGCTTGATGCTTCAGCTACTTGAAGGAACCATGTACTTGCACCATAATTGGGTTCTCCATAGGTAACATTTCTGTTTCTGCCTCTTTTTCTTGATGATATTTAGTTGTTAAATTTATTTTGTGTAATGATGCTAGGTTTTGTACTGAATAGGGACCTGAAGACTTCCAATCTACTTCTAAATAATCGTGGTGAGTTAAAAATTTGCGATTTTGGGCTAGCTCGTCAGTATGGAAGCCCTTTGAAACCCTACACTCCCTTGGTAGTGACTTTGTGGTACAGGTGAGTATTTTGATGGTATTTTATTTTCTTCATTTATCATTTTCTCACCCTTGCAATTTGCAATATGTTGTTTTCTGACATAGGTTTTTCTCTATTGGCGGTTAATGCAGGGCACCTGAGCTTCTTCTTGGAACAAAGGAGTATTCAACTGCAATTGATATGTGGTCTGTGGGATGTATAATGGCTGAATTATTGGCAAAAGAGCCCTTGTTTAACGGGCAGAATGAAAAAGAACAGATTGACAAGGTACAAATTTTCAGAAGTAAAACGTTAGGACTTCCCTTTACTTAGTTGTTATGTAATCATTTATTTCTATGTTTCAGATTTTTAAAACCCTTGGAACACCAAATGAGAATATCTGGCGTGGTTACAAGAACTTGCCTGGTTCAAAAGTGGTTTTCACCAAACAACCGTAAGTGTTACTTCACTCATCTGAAATTGTCCCAATCTCTTGGTCGTTCTAATTTAAATAATATCTTCATTTCTTTATTTCTCAGGTATAACAGGCTGAGAGAGAAGTTTCCACCCACATCATTCTCTGGCCGACCAACCTTGTCAGAGGCTGGATTTGACTTACTCAATAAGCTACTGACTTATGACCCGGAGAGGGTAGGCGTTCCTTAATATGCTCTATTTTTAAGGAGGTTCTTGTATTAACCTTTCCTAATAATTTTTACTTCTCTTTTTTGCTTTGCTTGTTTCAGCGCATATCTGCAGAGGAAGCTCTTAGACACCCTTGGTTCAGTGAAGTGCCTCTTCCCAAGTCGAGAGATTTCATGCCTACATTTCCTGCCCATAATGACAAGGATAGGTATTAACACATCTATTTCTATGCCTTATTCTAAATTCAAGACTTTTGTAATTGTGCGTTAGTCGCAACTGGAAAGAAGATATCTCTAATGTATTGTTTTGTGAAAAAATGCTCATTTTAACTGGATGTTTAGTACCCAGTAAATGCCACAGAGCATCTGCATCGATCAAATTAGTTAATTCTTAACATTTATGCAAATTTGTGTTGCAGGAATGTAAGACGGAAAGTCATGAAGAGTCCTGATCCATTGGAGCAGCTAAAGGCACATTCAAGAGGGGACTACATGGGAAACCGTGGTGTATTTGGCTAGGCTTGATAGTGACTTAAATTTAGCTTTTTAATTTGACCATCGTCAGTTAATTTGCTACGACAGGTTTCTTTGCGTGAGGTTAGGTTATTCTATTCAAGAAGGTGAAGATGTACGAGACTTGCAGCTACCTCGTGGAGATGCCAGGATAGAATTTTTTTATTGGAGGATTTGTATGTCGCAAGTCTAGTTCTACTTCCCTCGTGATAGCAAGGTGTGGAATATTC
>CAXKVR010000897.1:0-21071 GCA_964058845.1 Carex sylvatica
AAACGGTTCGGATTTAACTCAAAATTTGAGTTACATCATAGGATCCGCACTAAATTTTTTTGGTTTTCCATGACATCACTTCATATACTTTTAAAGGACCCACATGGTGAGGAGCAATGCTATTAGTATTGGTGGTTCTTTTTTAATGGTAATAAAAATAAGAAAAACTTGTCCAAGAGGATATTTTATTAAGTTGATATTGAGTACAACTGGAGTTCATACTTTCTTTTTGTTGCCAATTAATTTTTCGTCAACTCTGGTTGAGTACCAATTAACAATATCGCAAGGAGTCCAATTTGAAATTGACTTTTAAATCACTGTAGTTGACTACTTGATCAATGAGATACTGAGCCTTGACACAATTGAATTTTCTAATAATCATTAATGGATTTCTTATATAAAAGGTGATCTTAATTCTCACTAAGGAACCGGTATTTTAAAGGTGTTATCGAATGGAGTCATGATGATTTCTGTATTTTCCCCTTTATCTACATGCACTATATTTCTTGGAAATAAATCAGCTGTTATTCCGATTCCAACCGTTCAAATTTTTCAATATGTGAATCTCTACGAAGAAACTTTTTCATACATGAATCTCAACGAAGATCAACGGTTGGGATTGGAATAACAGCAGATTTATTTCTATATTTCTATATTTCTGGTTCTAACGGATACAATTAAGACTTAAATAATTGATTCCCATGCATTTCTCAGTTCATATTTTACTGTTTTGAATCACATAAATAAGAGAGTAAATACAACACAAAACTTTCACTGGCTCATAGACAAATACAAGCTGAGTCGCCCATACTATAGTAGATAATCAAGCTCCAAAAGAAAAAAGAAAGAAAAGAAAGCAGCAGTCATTTTCATTTGTACACACTACACAGGTTACATGATAGCTCAGTGATCAATGATCATCATAAGAGACATGGAAGTCTGTTGTGCAACCCACGGCATCGGGATCTTCTGCTCCACAGCAATCATAGAATTTTGCAGCATATGGTGGGTCATCTGGACCTAGCTCATAGTATCTTCAATCCAAAAAATATGCAAAAATTAATAAAAAAAGAAGAATAAAATTAGTAGGGTATGTAGATCAGACTGCAGTACTAGATCAAAAGGATTTCAAATCTGGTACAAAGCATGCCTTGCACCAGTAACTGATCAACCTTTTCATTTGCTCATTTAATTGGGGACTAATTTTGATACTGCCACGCACCAGTAATCTCAGAGCATTGTGATCTTATCCTTCTAGACTGCAATTATTATTGTGGACCCTACTAGCCTGGAAATTTGTAAGTCATTTGCAGGTCAACACCAAATACAGGCCTGTAGTCATTCTTGCTTTTAAATTAATCAAGAGTGTCAATAAAATCCGCTCATGTGACTATCAGACTTGTATCAAATGGAATAGACCGACATGAATAATTGTTTTCATTCATTATCAGCTTATCAGAAAAGGACATAAAAAAGAAAATAGCTTATTGGTAAGGATATGGATAAAAAAAAAATTGTTAGCTTGTCACCTAATAGTATGTGTGGGTGTGTATATGAGTTATTTTGTATTCATTTTTGTTCAGTACCCAATAAATTGAGATGTTTAATGATGATTGTGCTGATGGCAAGAAACAAGTCAATAGCTTTGAAAAAATGACTTCTCTTGTTACCGCACATATCAATAGCTTTTCAAATGGATCACTATTGTAGTGGGTGCTATTTAATGCAACGACTGATGAGGGAAAATTTGAGGTCAACTTCTTTGTAACCATACATCTCCCTTCAATTATAAAAAGAGCACTCTGTGAGAGAAAAACCCATGGCACTCATAACACAGATCATGGAACACTGTTATAGCGTGCTCTCTATTCACCTCATCTTAAGCTTATCCTTCTTTTCTCTCGCTGCCACAGTAACCACTAGTAAAACTGATCTATCAGCACTTCTCTCCTTCAAGTCCCAAATATATGATGACCCATTTGGAGTCTTCTCCTCATGGAATGAGTCACTGCACCACTGTCAATGGCAAGGGATCTTGTGTGGCCGGCACCATCCTGATAGAGTGACGGCTCTTGTTCTTGACTCCAAACAATTGTCAGGTTATATATCTCCATCCCTAGCAAACCTCACATTCCTCCAAAGGATGAGTCTCTCTGACAACCAACTGAGAGGAAGTATCCCAGTAGAGATCGGATACTTGGGTAGGCTACGTTTTGTCAACTTGAGTGTGAATTTTCTTGATGGTAGCATTCCATCTACTCTAAGTAATTGTTCAAATTTAGAAGTTATTTATTTGAGAAATAATAATCTCTATGGAACCATCCCATCTACCTTAGCGCAATGCAATGAACTTAAACAAATCAATCTGGCAAATAACTTCCTCACAGGAGGCATACCATTGGAATTCGGCCTCCTCCCACAGCTCCAATTATTAGGACTGTATGTCAATAATCTCACAGGATCAATTCCTTCCACCTTGGGCAACCTTAGTAGCCTAATATCTCTTTATCTTGAGCAAAATCAATTTGATGGCAATATTCCAGATAGTTTAGGCAAACTTACTAATCTAGCACAACTTTATCTTTACAATAATTACTTCACAGGTTCCATCCCACCTACCTTAGGCAACCTTACCAAACTATCACTTCTCTTTCTTGACCAAAATAGCATTAGTGGTCACATCCCGTCTAGCTTGGGCAACCTTATTAACTTACTGCAACTTTATGTTTCCGAAAATATGTTAAGTGGATTCATCCCGGATGAACTCGGGAAGCTTAAAAATCTCCAGGTTTTAAGGGTTTTTCATAACAACATTTCGGGTGAAATACCACGCTCCCTTTACAACCTATCAGCATTGTATGATTTGGAACTTGGTAATAACCAGCTTGATGGAACTCTACCTTTCGACATAGGCAATGATTTACCGAACTTGCAATATCTACACATGCATTACAATCAACTCAAAGGACGGATCCCACCATCTATATCAAATTGTTCTGCTCTTATTGAGATTTCATTACAATTTAATTACTTCAGTGGCGTGATACCATCTAGCTTTGGAGCCTTACAAAATCTTCAAAGAATTTATTTTGATTTTAATCAACTAGAAGCCAAGAGACCACATGACTGGAGTTTCATGGAATCTTTGACAAATTGTACTTTGTTACAAGTGTTATATCTTGATGACAACCAACTACAAGGAGTTTTACCTAGTTCTATAACAAATCTTTCTACTGGTCTTCTTGATCTCTCACTGGAGAATAACCCAATTTCCGGAAGCATACCAGCAGAGCTCGGAAAATTCAATAACTTAAACATGCTTAACCTAGGCAGCATGTTTCTCAATGGCACCATTCCGGTAGAAATTGGTAATCTTTTCAATTTGGGAAAGTTAGTTCTGTATAGTAACTTGATTTCAGGTCAAATCCCATCAACTTTTGGCAACCTCACCAAAATGACCATGCTATATCTAGATAATAATGCATTAGAAGGGAGTATACCACCAGAGTTAACTAGCATGAAACTCTTAGAAGTCCTGAATATTTCAAATAATAAGTTGGTAGGTGAAATTCCCAAAGAAATCATGGGTCTTCCTTCTCTTTCTCTCAGTTTGGACTTGTCATACAATCATCTAATTGGCATCTTGCCACCAGAAATTGGTACCTTGAAAAACCTACAATCAATTCGTCTCTCTAATAACAAGTTACTCGGAGAGATTCCGAGCACAATTGATGGATGCCAGATACTTCAAGCCCTTTATCTTGATAGCAATATGTTTCGAGGAACAATTCCATCCAGCTTGAGCAATCTAAGAGGGCTGCAAAACCTTGATGTCTCTAGCAACTTGCTCTCCAATCGAGTCCCTGAATTCCTGGGTACAATGAACTTGCAATTTTTGTATATTTCTTTCAATAATTTCGAGGGGGAATTACCAAAAAATGGCATTTTCAAGAATGCCAGTGGTCTAGATGTAAGAGGAAATCCAAAGCTTTGTGGTGGATTACCTCAAATGCATTTGTCACAGTGCATCTCACAACCTTCAACACATAAACATCACTCTCGAAAAAACATGGTGCTCATAAGTTCTGTTGTTGGTTCTTTTATTTGCATAACAGCAGTCATTTGCTTGTTAGTGATTTATTATACTACAAACAACCCTCAAAACAATCCACAATCTGATAGAGCTTTGAAATATGGGTTAAAGCCTGTTTCATACAATGACCTTCTTAGAACTACAGAAAATTTCTCTTCGAAGAATCTAATTGGAAGAGGTGCATTTGGAGAAGTCTACAAAGCCATTATGAGCTTCGAGAATGTGGCAACCGTTGCGGTGAAGGTGCTAAACCTTGAGAAACACAGTGCTTCTCGAAGTTTCTTCTCTGAATGTGAGGCATTAAAAAATATGAGACACCGGAACCTTGTAAAAGTGCTGAGTTTATGCTCTAGCATAGACCACCAAGGTAATGATTTCAAGGCTTTGGTTTTTGAGTTCATGCCAAATGGCAGCTTGGAAACATGGTTGCATCCAAATGCATGTACCAATCGGCCATTCAGAAGCCTCAGCTTCATCCAGAGGTTGAACATCGCATGTGATGTGGCGGCAGCCCTAGATTATCTCCACTACCATGCACCTGCACCAATCGTGCATTGTGATCTCAAACCTAGCAATGTACTTTTGGATGATGACATGATTGCACATGTGAGTGATTTTGGATTAGCAAGGTTTTTGGTTCAACCTGATACCATGCCTTCTCAATCAATGTCGACCACAGGTGGAATCAAAGGTTCTATTGGCTACATTCCTCCAGGTATAGCAGAACTTATTATTTGAGAAGTACTTTTTATAGTAATAATAATTGTACAATTTGGTTGCTATATAGAGGCTCAAACTTATCTATGCATACTTCTTTAATTTACTGCTTTGGGCTATAATTTTACACAAATATATGCACAGTCGTATGAGCCAAAATTTGAAAAACTACGTGAATTATAAATATGTATATACATAGAGTCAAAGTTCACTATGCTTCTGTAATAAATTAAGGACTGTAACTATTATCTTTTCATTGTCTAGAGTATGGGATGGGTGGTCAGCCATCAGGAGAAGGAGATGTCTATAGCTACGGCATTCTTCTGCTTGAGATGTTCACTGGAGTAAGTCCCACCGACGAGAGAATCAGAGATGGTTTGAGCCTTCAGAAGCTTGTTGAGATGGCTTTCCCTGACCAAGTCATGGACATAGCCGACACCAAATTATTCTCCGAAACTGATGGAGAACACAATTTGTATGCACCTGAAAATGTCTATAATTGTTTGGTTTCAGTGATTCAATGCGGGCTTCTGTGCTCCAAAGAGTTGCCAAAAGAGCGCATTTCTATCAAAGATGTTACCAAGGAGTTGAACTCAGCACGAACAAAGGTGCTCAGGCCATAGATACAGAGGAAAAAAAGATCAAAAGAAAAGAAGAAGGACTCCACTAAATATGTATTATCTGTAAAATTTGGATAACAGTTGTGGTTTTATGTTGTTGTAGTATATATGTTGTAATAACGAATAATATATCTTCCTATTAACAAATTAGGGGGACTAAGTATTTCGATTGAAAGACCTTCGATATGCACTCAACTAAATAAGAATACTGTAATGAGTAAATTGCTGGAATTTTCAAGGAAAAATAGAAGACATGCAATTCATTAGAGACTAGTTGGACCTATAGCCAATTTAGGGATGCATAGAACCTTTATGGATACAAAGATAATCTTAATTGCTGGTACATAATGATAATTATTGTTATAATTATTGTTATAATTATTGAAAGATAATCTTAATTTCAACTATTATTGTTATAATTATTAAATATAGAAATTAGAATAATTGTGGCGAAATTAGAGTTCTGTGTATCAAATGACATGTGAACTGTGAAGTAATCGGTTAGCTAGTGAATTAACCAAACAACACATATATTAACTAAAGAATTAACTTTGTAGTTATGTTTTTCTGCCTAATCATAGCAAATTCGATTGATTACTTGATTGATCTCTCGAGAGAGAAAGAACCTCTTCTGGTCGTCATGGCGGCGACAGACGAAAAAGGAAGGATGAAACCTACACGACGAAGTGCTGTTCTTCGCCGGATCATAGCTCTGTTTGCACCGACGGCACAGCTTCTCCTTTTCAACCGGTCCTAGTTCACCGGCGTTGGTGGATGTGGCGCTGTTAGTGGTTGGTTCAGCCATTCTCTCTTTTCTGATTACTCGAAGTCTCAAAGACGCCTTATGGTTTTGGTTTGCTGTGAACAAGATTGAGAAGAAAAGCGTGTCGCATTCGTCAATTCAGATCCATCCAATACCTGACCGTCTGAAGTGAGATCTGATTCGTCTATTTTAATCTGTCACGAATCTCGAAACATCCCCCTAAGATTTTCAAATAGGCTCCGAAGTGAATAGTTCTGAGGTACCGCAGGAATACTTACTCTTTGAGTGGTATTTTTATTAATAGAAAATCAATTAAATAAATATTCAAAATGAAGAACGATTCTGAGTTTTTTCGTGATATAGAGAAAACGTGTTTGAACGTTATACACTATTACGGTCAAATTAGCAATACTAATTATCGCACTTAAAAAAAATTATTTTTTGGCCGTGATTGATAATCACGGCCAGAATTCAAATTCAGTGCAATATTGACCATGTAGAATGAGATCTGAGTTTGTCCATTTTAATATGGCATGATGCATGTCTGGCCGTGATTATCAATTATGGTCAGAAAAAAAAATTTAGTTAATTAATAAATGCAGTAATTAGTATTGTTAGTATTCGATTAGAGGACATTATAAACTATCACATTTTTTCTATATCTCAAAAAAATTCAGATTCGTTCTCTATTATAGATATTTCTTTAATTTATTTTTACACTTTCTTAATTGTTCACATAAAATGCGAGATCTGCAAATGTGATTCTGCATGAAAAGTTGAAAACCATGTAATCTTGTGTTTTATCTATAAAAAACTAATACTTTATTTTTTTAATATCTTTTTTATTATATTTTTTTATAGTTGAATATTTGTCTCTCTTAATTAGCATCAGTTTGTCCCTCTAAGCATCTGTTAAGTTCTCGTTTGATGATGAATGAAAACCACAATCAGTTAGTATTTATATTTTCATATGTTGTATTAATTTATTATTGGTTTATGATATTTAGTTCTTGTTTTTTTGAAATCTAATATGTGATTATATTTATGATCATTTTCAGTTTTAATTTTTTATTAAAATACTATAGTAAAACGAAAGGAATTAATTCTTTGTTATTTTCAATAATTTTCAATCTGTATATAGTCAGATTTAATATTTTATCATTTTCAATCCGTATATAAATCTTGGAGTGAAATTTTTGGTCAAAGATAATATAGCTATTTTCGTTGTTAATCAAAATTATCGATAGATTTATTTTTATTGTTAATCAAATATTTTCGTTGGATTTATTTTCAATCCGTATGTAGCTGCTAGCTTTTTCAATTATAAAATTTTCATTTTTCATGAAATCTAATTAACAACAATAAATATCTATAAATCTTGAAGTACTTGAGTTCAAAGTTCCAGTATGTGAAGTACTTGCTTGCATTGTAGCGAGCTTGGCTATTATAAAAAAATGTCTGCAGTTTCGTAAAACTAGAAGTAAGATATATTTTGTCATTGTACGTGTATCAAATATTAAAAAAAATTCTAACCAAAATTATATAATATGTAGGTGTCACAACTTGAGATATCATCTTATGTTGAAAACTAAAGTATGTTTAATATTATCTTTAATCTAATATGAGATTGTTCGGGTTTAAAGTTTATTAACTGCTACTTGGTTATCTTTTTTTAATTTAAGGTTGTTCACTTTATTTTATTACTTTTGTATTTGTTTTTATTGCAGGAATTTTGAAAGCTCATACAATATTGGACATAGAAGGTTACATAAACCATTAAATTTATAATTTACAATTTATATCCATATTTTATGTTTTGTACTCTTTTATTTTGTTGGTATAGTAATTTATGATTTGCAATTTATATATTTTTATCTTGATTGGCATTGGTTGTTGCCTAATTGAAAAATATATATTTGATAATATACATTAATTATCTAATTAAAATTTTGTTGCATGTCTACAAAATATTTGTTGCCTATTATGCGCTCATTAAAGTTCAATGAGAGAGAAAGTGCTAAAATTTTATGAGAGTAAATAGGAGGGAGAGGGAGGGAGAAGTGGGGACCTCACAAGAGCATTTTGTTTGAAAATTTAGAAAAGTAGGACAATTTGTAAAATTCTCTTTTTTTTTTGTCAAAAAAAGAAAAAACTGATGATGCTTTTTTTTGGGTTGCTAGGAGATGGAAAGCAGTGTATACATGGAGATAAAGCCCAGCATGCCCGGACTACTGCTTTATCTCTTTTCAAGGAGGGGACAACTCCTTTATCGACCATTTTTATTAATATTCCCTCCGAAAAAGAAAATTTTAAAAATAACCCTGCAATTGATTTTTTTTTATTCATGCTCTGACCGCCAGGCCCACGGGCGACCCATATTCCTTATGAAGCGCCCGACCCAGTGGCAGGTCAAAAGCACAGTGGGGTGCCACACCCACGGGCGGGTCACAAGCACAGTAGGGTGCCCCCCCCCCCCCCACATGGGCGGGTCAAATGGTATGTGGGGCGCCCCCTCCCCCCACGGGCGGTCCAAATGACCTTTTATTACCCCAGCCCGAACCCTTCCCTCTCCTCCTCTATGTCTCTTCCCCTCTGCACCAAAAAATAAAACGAAAAACGCCCAATGCCGCCCAACCCCGCCTCCCCTCTCCAGCCAACCCCTCTCCCTCTCGTTCTCTCCTTTCCCTCGAGCCGCTTCACCGAGCATCGCTGCATCGAGCTTCTCTTGAATGTAATTTTTTTTTCGATTCAATAAGTTTTTAATTTAGGGTTAGGGTTTTGGTTTGAATTAGTTCAATTGTTAAATTTGTTGAATTGTGGCTCGATAATGGTTGAATTAGTTCAATTAGAGTTGTTTCGAATTAGTTGAATTGCTCGAATTAGTTGAATTGCCTGAATTTGTCGAATTAAATGTGATATGGTTATTATGGTAAAATTATTATGGTTATTATAGAGATATGGTTGGATTGTTCAAGCAATCAAATTGGTTAAAAAAATATTATGGTGAAATTGCTTGAATTGTTTGGATGTGATATGGTTATTTAGGGTTTATGGTTGTAAATTGCTTAAAAATGTAGGGTTTATGGTTCAATTTAGGGTTATTATGGTTCAATTGCTTGAATTATTTAAAAATTTAGAGTTAGGGTTTATGGTTTAAAAAATTTAGGGTTGAGGAATGTTTGAAGTTAGTTGACGAAATACATGTCTATATCGATACAAATTAATTTAAAGTAAAACAAATCATTTTGAAATATATCAAAAGTTGTTTAAAAATTACATTTTTTTTTTCAAGTAAATTGCATGTTTTTCGATTTTATTGCAAAATTTTGCATGCATTTTGAGATTTTTTATTTAAATTGTTGCATGCATTTTGAATGTAAATCTAATTATATGATTTGCAAAAGATAATGTTCAATTTTATTGGAAATAAAACAGATACTGTATGTTTTTGTAATTTTATTTTTTCATATAATAATTAATATATTCTAGCATAATTTCACTAGTATTTAATTGATAAGCATCAACATGTAACTTGTTAATTTATAATTTTACAATTATAAGTTGTAAAAATGGGTCAGTTCTGTACTTCTGACACTTATACAAGCATATACAATAAGTTTAATTTTAAAAAGTAAATTTGACAATAATTTTTATATTAATTATATAATTAATATGTTATATTCTTAATATACTAAATACTTATTATTATAATATTATATAATTTGTATATTTTGATTAATAATTATTATATAATTATTATATTAATTATATAATTAATAAGTTATATTCTTAATATATTTAATAATTATTATAATAATAATATAATATATTATAGTTATTGTATAATTATTGAATATATTAATATCATACAATTGTGAGTTTATTATAATTAATTAACCATTTTATGGTTTCAATTGCTTGAATTTGCAGTTGAATTAGGGTTTGAATTTGGTTGAAAATATTTAGAAATTATTTAAAATTGCGAATAAAATTTGATTTTCTTAAGTTGTTATTGATTAATATATATTTTTTGGTTAATGTAGTATGCCCAGGTCTAGACGGTGGGGAGTACGACCTGAGCTTGCAGTGGGTCCAGCTAGAGCGGCTCCAGATGCTGTGCATCTGACTGGAGTGGGCGGATCCTCGGTGGATCCGACTGGAGAGGGCCAGTCGTCATATGAGGATACGACTGGTAGGGGATTTGAGGATCCGATTGGAGCGGGTCCGTCGTCTCAGGTCGGTTTTACAGATGGCGTGCATGATCCTGACACATTTAGTCCTCTTCTATGGACCTATCATGTTAAGCACCGCGTCTCATTGGCATCTCTTGAGGTACGTGATTTTTATACTTAATGTAAATAATACTAAAAAAATGGCACGATTTGAGTCTGACAAATTGATAATAAATACAGGATGATGTCATGCTTACGGTGAGGCACCGCAGGTCTGAGATTCCGTTCGTTCCCCATAAAGAAATGGAGCGGTACCTCTTGAACCTTGGGTTGTATCAGCTTGCCACCATGCCGCAGAGTAAGATCGATCAGTCTCTGATGCATGGTCTAGCAGAGAGATGGCGACCTGAGATCCATACATTTCATCTCCCGGTCAGGGAGATGATAGTCACCCTTGGTGATGTGAGCGCCTTATGGGGTTTACGTATTGATGGCGACCCCATAGGTGGCATCTCAGACCATCCAGAGCTGCAGAGGATGATACCGGAGTTGTTAGGGTGTGATCCGAAAAATCTGTAGAAGAAATATAAGAAGAAGAAGGGGGAGGAGGAGGAGTTCCGATATTCTGGGTACTGTATTTCTCTAAAGGCACTCCGGACTCACTTCTTCCAGAATCAGATATTTCTTGAGACTACTGACATTGAGGAGGTCAGGAGGTACCATCACACTTTTTAAAGTAAGTTAGTAGTTCATCAACAAATCTCAATTATTTGTATTGATTATTTTCTATTGCAGGTATACTAGGACGTATGTACTGGATTTGTGTGGTGCCGTCATGTTCGAGGATTCCAGTGGTGACGCGATCCCGATTATGTATCTCTCCTTGCTGAGGAACATGGAGAATGAATCGAGATGGAACTGGGGTGGAGTTGTTCTCGCCCACTTATATAGAGGCCTGTGTCATGCTTGTCTGGTAAGTATGTATTAATATACGTTGTTATTGAAGGTTGGATAAGAAGCACCGAGTTCTTATTTTAAGTTAAATTTTCAGGTGAAGAATAGACATATTTTTGGACCGCTTCTTCTGCTCCAGCATTGGTCGTGGTCACATCTACCCGTAAATTGGTCAGTTATACCATTGCCACATCCTCGATGGAGAGTTCCTGACCCAGACAGATGCCCCACGTACGGTGCCATATGGGGCTGTCATCAGAGTTATGAAGAGACGGGCAAGGGAGTTTCTTATGTCCGAGGTCAGCTCCAGATGCTCCGAGATGCGAATATCGACTGTTTTTCGTATCGTTCATCCCTTCTGAGTCGACTGACATTAGATCCAGAGCAGATATGACTATGGTATTATCGGGGACCGATTGTTTGTTACTGGATAGTGGAGTACCACTACTCGGATCGTGTATCTCGACAGTTTGGCTTAGATGCTTTCATCCCGGAGTACCCGCTGATGGGTAAGGATGATACTGACAAGTTTCACAAGTAAGTATCTACTTAATTTCATTATCACCTTAATAATGCCACCGTTTACATATTTTCTAATTAATTGTACCTGCAGTACGGTGCACACTAAGAGCAAAGTCGACTGAAGCCAGCACTTCATCTTGGAGTACGACCGGGCTCGACATCCGAAGCAGCACTTATGGAGTCCGCCATTAGCTGCATCGTTGGGTGCTGGTCCCGGAGATTTGAGATATGCCGTATGGTACCAGAAATGGAGCATGTCGTCAGTCTACCTTACGGGCCATTATGGCGAAATCCTTCGACGTAGACTGATGGATTCATCTAGCAATTACATGCCTTGGGATCCGATAAATGCTCGCGCAGTAAGTACAACTGAAACATACTTTAATTAAAAAATTCAAATTTTAATTGCTTACTGTTGTAATAATCATGTTGTGTGCAACTGTTGACATCTGTGAGAGGAGTTGGACACAGCCTGGCGTGCATGGCGAAGGATGCTTGGCGGTACATAGGATGCCAAATGCTCGAGCACACTGCACCAATCGTGGAGACAGGCGATTTTGAAGGCCGCCTCGTTGGAATGCTGCGCGATTCTGGGGAGAACATCAATTGGCGGGAGATAAATAAGGCACCACGAAATCTGGATTATCAGCAGGAGGCCATCTACGCTCATGATATGCCGTCACCTCCTACAGGTATTTACAGGTTAATATTAAAAGTATGACACACACAATGATTTTATTTTCACCGAATTATTTGTTGTAACTCACTTAATTTTCAATTATGTAGATGATGACTCGGGTTGGGCGTTCCACCACTGGGTGTTGAATACGCAAGGATGGGACGCTTACATAAATAAATATGGAGTTCCAGTAGAGCTTGGCCCGGTCAGTTACCGTTTTATATTATTGATTGCTGAGTCATTTGTATGTAGCAAAACTGACATTATTTTAATTTAGGATGGAGCACCTCGTTGGAATGTCGAGTCCAGTTTTAGCGTGGATAAACTGCCCCCGTTCGATACAGATGCTGAGGACATTGGCTCCCACGGACCACAATATGGAGTGGAGATGGAGCACGACTACGAGGCTGGTGGGAGTGCATCTCAGACTGCAGATGGCTTTGTCTCTGCATTATTTGGTACACCGCCTCCTGCCACGTATGCTGCAAGCTGGGAGGAAGATCCATGGGAGCTGCGTACAGGCCCGGCACCCGCAGAGTCAGCTGGTCCATTTGATCCATGGACAGCCGGTACAGGTACGCATCACATGTATACGAGAGAGGAGGATAAGGATATGGGGGAGGAGGATTTAGGAGATGCGAGTCCGCAGAGGCAAACACAGAGGCGCATGCAGCCGCACAGGGATGGCAAAGGCATAGCGGCTCATAGGTTGTCTTCCTCCGGAAGGAAACGACGAGGATGATTGCAGAGTTTTTTTATTGTGATATAGTTCTGACTGTTGTATTTTAAGTTTGAGACTATTGTGTTATATGTTTGTGGTTGTGTTGGCATTATGATATCTTTTTTTTTATTATTTATGACTGTATGACTGTAGTATTTTGACTTTAGGACTGTAGTATTATATGTTTGAGACTGTAGTATTTTTTTTCATGTTAACTTTTATATTATTTCACCTCCTTGCCATCTCTGAATTTAACTATTTTTGTTTTGTTGTTGAACATGATGGACAATAACAAAAGAGGTACTGAGCATTCCAAGTGTCACTGTAACTACATACTTCTTTTGAAAAGACTTGGTGTCAAATTACCTACTGAAAATCCCCCCCTTTTCGACGATGACTTTCTGGAATATCCATATCTAAAAAAAATTAATTGATGAAAATTCGTGTACTGGTAAGGCGAGCACATCGTCGGGTGTCACTAATGAAAAGTCGACTGCTAACAAGCCGGCGGCTGATAAGAAGTAGGGTTTTAAATTCATCAACGTAGTTTTTATGTTGTAAGATATTTTTTAATGTATCTTATCATCTTGTGTGATAATTAAATTATCACAACATAGTGCTGAGTTAGTCTAAAATAGTTCAACAATACAATTAAAGCACAACAATACACTTACAGTTGAACAATACAATTAAAGTTCATATCTTAGTTTACACTAGCAAAAGAGTAAGTTTATCTGCCTCGAAACCCGAATAAACCAAAAAAACGATTAAGTTTTCTTGTACCAGCAGCAGGTGCGACATTACTTATAGATGCTTGGCTCGCAGGAGGGGGGTTGTGTTCTACCAGTTGCTTCAGCAACAACTCTAGCATTTTCTCTTTCATTGTCTGCGTTTATGGCATCTGAACATAATAATACAGTTCAGTTATTACCATAATGAAATCATAAATTAATAAAACATAACTACAATGCATCTGAACATAACAAAAAAACATACCTGCCGTGCACCTGTCAGAAACAGAACGACGAGCTCGATTTCCCGACGATCGCTTACCAACCATCTCGTCCATGGTCATTACAACACGCTTGTGTCTCCTCCTTCCTTTTTATCCATCTTTTTGAAGGGAGTATTCTATCACCGACATATGCAGGTCACTCATGCTGATCGGGATAAGAATGGAAAGATCCACCCCAAGTGGAAGCAAGGTAATCGGTACGATAAATGTCAGCAATATAGTGGTCGTCACAGTAGTTCCTCACTCGGCATACCGCCATCACGTGACTACAGGGTATGTGACTTAGTTGGGGTCCTTGGCATGCACAGGTTATCGCCCTGGCATCTCCAAATTTAACCACGTACTTGCAAGCCCTCTTCACAAACTTCATAGTGCCATCTGGTTTGCGGCTGGTAGGAACGTATTCATTTGGATTTTGCACTTCGAATTCTGTACCATCATTACCCATCGGGATCACGTTCATAGTTGCACCTTTGTCCCTGTGTTGTTTTAGTTTCTTCTTCACCCTTGTTGAAAATGACTGGTTCATCCTTATTAGTTCTGCGGTCTTAGCACGCCGTTCTTGAAACCAGGCATTTAACTTGTAGAATGTGTCTTCTACAACTGCAGCCACAGGCAACATCTGGCTCTGCTTGAAGACTGCATTCAGTGACTCCAACCCGTTGGTGGTCATAATTCTCCAACGCCAACCTCCATCACGGGATTGATATATTTTCTCGTATGTTGGATCTTCGTTTACATCTCTAAGATTATTTTTGCCCACCTTCATTAAGTAGAGATTTGCCTTTGGCATGTACTAAAAAAAATAAGAAAATAAAATAATATAAGTAAATAATTGTACTAAAAAAACAGTTTTCGAAAAATACAATAATATATGTAAACAATTGAAATATATATACCTTTGCAAAATTTCTAGTCATCTCTACCACCCTTCTCGGCTTTTTCTTTCTACAATTTTGTCTAAATATTTCTAGAATCCACTTGTCATTTCCGGTTGCCTTGGAAAGGTTCTTCGCAACGTGTTGCATACACAACCTGTGCACACACTGCCCAGTACGCGTTGACCAACCGTAATCTTCACGATCAAAAATATATTTTATTCCTTTGTGCTGGTCTGATATCACACAGAAAATTTTTTCTTCCCCAATCACCCGTCTTCTTAAAAACTGCATAAAGAATCCCCAGTTCTCACCATTCTCTTTCTGAACAATTGCAAAGGCCAAAGGCAACAACTGGTTCTCAGCATCATATGCACATGCTATCAGTAACCTCCCCTTATAACGGCCAGATATGAAGCATGCATCAATGCTGATAATGGGTCTGATGTATGGCACAGCTTGGATACAAGCACCAAAAGCCCATGCTATGCCCTTGAATTGTTGAGCTCCCTCTATTAGCACTCCCTCCTTATCAAAAAAGGGGCCATGCCACAGCTCATATACAGTTCCGACATTTGTACTTGCCATGGCCTGGAGCAATGGTGCCAGATAGCCGTATGAATCCTTTCAACTACCAAATATTCTGCAAATGGCAAGTTCGCGACCTCTCCACAGCCTGTTGTATTTTGGTGTTACATATTTGTATTTGTGTCTGACTGTTCTAGCCACCGCCTTGATGCTCATAGATGGGTTCTCCTTAATGTCTTCCTCAATTGCATCGGCAATTAATGATGCCGTCAGCTGTGAATTGTCTGTCCTTGTAGATGCAGACTTGCATGTATGGGGTGGTTCACATTTCTTAATCATCCATGCTTCTCCTGAACCCGCAAGGGTTGCAAAAAGGTGAAACTCGCACCGCGGGTGAGTTTTACATAGCACAACTAACATTGTTCAGTCCCTTTTGTGTATTTTACATTCCCAGTTGCCGTGAACATGAGTCTCATAGATTTTATTTATAAGTTCATCTATGTATTGTACGGTAAATACTACAGTAATTGTACGGTAAATACTACAGTAATTGTACAGTAAATACTACAGTAATTGTACAGTAAATACTACAGTAATTGTACAGTAAATACTACTATAATCGTACAGTAATTGTACAGTAAATACTACAGTAATCGTACAGTAATCGTACAGTAGTTGTACAGTAAATACTACAGTAATCGTACAGTAATTGTAGAGTAATCGTACATTAATTGACTAATTACTAAATAATTAAATATAATTTAAATAATACCTGTCGCTTTTCGCCAAAAAAATCACCCGCTTCTGCTGCCGGGAGTGATGGTAATGATTGGAGTGAGCAGGAGAGAGAAAAAATGGGGTTATAAAAGCATGCATAATGAACCGCAAATGGGGGGGGCGCCCCACATGCCATTTGACCCGTCCGTGGATGTGGCGCCCCACTGTGCTTGTGACCCGCCACTGGGCCAGGCGCTTCATAAGGAATATGGGCCGCCCGTGAACCTGGCGGTCAGGGCATGAATAAAAAAAAAAATCAATTGCAGAGTTATTTTTAAAATTTTATTTTTCAGAGGAGATATTAATAAAAATGGCCGCTCCTTTATTGGTATTTCTTTGCTTCTTGCTTAATTCATTCTTATAAAATAAAACACAGGGGAAGTAGGAGAATGTCTTTATTAGGGCATTATATTTTTTTTTGAGTAAAGTTGGAGGTTAAGCTATCCAAGTTTTTAATAAATTTACATCCTTTCAGATACTTGATTGAACCTGACCGAAATGGACGGTGCAGATTTTTAAATTGACATGAATCTCAAAGCACAAATAATACTGTCCCTATGTCATCCCGAGTAATCACCGGTTGAGAGTAAATCTGTGCTGTCTGTTTCGGTCAGGTTCAATCACATACCTGAGAGGATACGGATCCCTATTTAATACCATTGTTATTATAACAAATAATTTTTCTCATTTAAATTTCAAACCCATGGGGCATCATATTTTGTTTCGTCCATTCTCTGATTCCCTAAGAAAAAACAAGATAACAGTTAAATGGTGAATATTGTAACAGATAGTAACAGATGTGGCTGCAAGAGGGTCGGATATACCAGATGTAGAGGTAGTAATAAACTACAGCTTTCCTCTGACAACGGAAGACTACGTGCATAGGATAGGAAGAACAGGTTGTGCCGGTAAAAAAGGTGTTGCTCGTACCTTCTTCACCCAAGCTAACAAGGTAGGACCTCTATGACCTTATGTTGGATTAGGTTGGGTTAAATTGTGAGGTTTCCTGTGCCATCTGATAGGAACCTAGGGGTGTAAATGGTCGGATACGGATCGGATAGTGGTCTTATCATATCCGTATCCGTTATATTTTTTTGGATACGGATACGGATACGAATAGTCTCGGATACAGATACGAATACAGATATTTTTTATAATTAGTTTGCTAGTTACAAAACATTTATTATATTACTAAAATATTAGTCACTAATTATGTCATAGTGTATAATATTGTTCATCAAAATATATATCTATATGCAATTTAATAAATTATTCATACATATTCAATTTAATAAATCAATTTAAGAACATATATCACATTTGTTGTGATTTAAAGTATAAACGATCGGATACGGATA
This sequence comes from Carex sylvatica, assembly GCA_964058845.1. Taxonomy (NCBI): domain Eukaryota; kingdom Viridiplantae; phylum Streptophyta; class Magnoliopsida; order Poales; family Cyperaceae; genus Carex; species Carex sylvatica. The sequence goes on from CAXKVR010000897.1 coordinate 17,798, forward strand.
GTAAAATGCTTTACCGTATCCGCATTCATTATAATTTTTCGGATACGGATAGTCTTGAATACGGATACGGATCAGATAATTTAAGTACTTTTCTGGATTTGGATTCGGATGAAATCGGATATTATCCGATCCGTTTACACCCCTATAGGCACCTGTATTAATTTTTTGTTGCCGTTCTCATGTGGTAGGGACGTGCTGGAGAGCTTGTTAATGTATTGAGAGAAGCTGGACAAGTTGTCCCTGTTTCGCTCACAAAATTTGGCACTCATGTCAAGAAGAAGGTTTCTTTTTCTTTTTTGTCTGTTCATTCTTGTATATCATTAATTGCTAGTGTCATGATTTATTCTTCTACAATTGTTTGGCTGATTTACCCTTTATTTATTCTTCTACAATTGTTTGTGTTTATATTAATTGTTTGGCTGATTTAACTTTCATCTGCATGCAGGAATCAAAGCTATATGGGGCACATTTCAAGGAAATTACAGCAGATGCCCCGAAATCAACCAAGATCACATTTGCTGATTCTGACGAAGATTAATTGATGATTTGATGCGAAGAATATATCTTCAATTTTTTTTGTTTGTTTGTTTTATCTTCATTTATAAGTTTATGTAATTCCATTAATACTTAACAAGTCTATACTGCGTTAGATGCTGATCGTATAGCAAATGCTTTTGAATAATATGGGATAGCAAATGCTTTTGAATAATATGGGATAGGTCGGTAAATCATATTTTTATATAATAAATTTGTAGAATACTAATTTTTACTGTTTTTGAATTTTTTTTTACTATTTATTATGATTTATGAAAGATGACCACAAATGAATAGAAAAATAAAAGAAAATTTAGTTTATTTTTGACCATCTTTCATAAATCATAATAAATAGTAAATTTTTTTTTCAAAAATAGTAAAAATTGGTATTCTACAAGTTTATTATATAACCAATTTATTGAACTATTTAAATCGAAGTTTGAAGATTATACAATAAATTTTTAAGACCGCAGCACGAGATGGCCTCATGCTATCCATAACACCCAAGCCTTACTCATATTTCAAATCTCTTCCTTCGGTTAGATTTTAGTGGTCACTTCTAAATTTCTAAACAGTATGTTTAGAAACTAAATTTTAAGTAGGGAACAAACATACAATAATTGAAATAAGGGAAAATTTCTAATGTGCCCATGTAAGCTTTTGAAATAGCTAATTTTCTCATCAAACTACCATAATATTCAAAATCCCCATTAAATCTTAACATTCTTGCTTCTATCCCTTTTTAATAATTTAATATTTCATTTAATTAGTTTAAAATTTGGATTGATCATTATGTCCTTCAATTTTAAATGGAGTCTCCATTATTTCCAACGAAAGAAAGAATGGAATTTCCAAAATTTAGTAGTAGAAAAAAAAAAAAAAAAAAAACTGTTGTCTACTTGTCTTCCTTCTCTATACTTCATGTCTAATATCTCCTCCTTCAATGGCAGTTTCCCCTCCTTTCTCTCCAACGATAGTTTTCAAGTCTTTTATTATTTTCTTGAATATATCTTTTTTTTTTCTCCGTTGATCTCTCATCAAAGTGAAGTTTCAATATGACATCTCCAGCGTATTAGCTAGAAATCTTAATCGAGACTCAGTGCCAATTAGACCTCATCATTTAAGAAATATTTTACATTATACAACCACTAAAATTGTGTGGTCTAATTGGCAATTCAACCTTGACTGATAGAAGTTTAATCGAGACTCAAATAATTTACTCTAAATTAATAAAGAAAATCACAATTGTGTAGAATAATAGAGAATAGATTAATCGACGCTCAAATAATTTACTTTATTTTGAGGTAAAAGCAGCGATCAAACCTCCATTTTATTTTGAGGTAAAAACAGAAATTCCCCCTTTTATTAATATTGAAGAACTCTTTACATTTTTTTAAGAAAAAAGAAGAGATGAAAAGAATAATGGTTCTACATCCTGCTCAAGTTATTTGAACTATATTAAACAAAATAGAGGAATTAAGTATCAGAGACGCAATTAGATAAAAGCAAGAAGAGAAATTCCCAACTAAGCTCACGCAAAACACCTCCCCTCTACGAATACCTGATTAACAATCCGAGCTGAAAATGTCATATTGAAACTTCACTTTGATCAGAGATCAACGGAGAAAAAAAAGTAATATTCAAGAAAATAACAAAGGACTTGAAAACTGTCGTTGGAGGGAAGGAAAGAGGAAAAACTACCATTGAAGGAGGAGATATTAGACCTGAAGTATAGAGAAGAAAGACAATTAGAAGTAATGGAGACTCCATTTAAAATTGAAAGATATATTGGTCAATTCAAATTTTAAACTAATTAAATAAAAGATTAAATAATTAAAAGGGGATAGAAGCAAGAATGTTAAGATTTTGAATATTATGGTAGTTTGATGAGAAAATTGGCTATTTCAAAAGTTTACATGGGCACACTAGAAATTTTCCCTTTAAATAAATACAACAACAAAAAAGAAAAGAATAAGCACTTCAGTCGTCCTGTTTTATTCTACAAACATTTTTTTTTTTCATATATCATCAATTAAAATCTATTTTTTCTTTCACTTCTCAAACAGTTCAACATACAATTTATTTAATCAACAATTGAAAAATTAAATCAAAGAATCACAATAATTAGATACAGAGTTGCATTCAATTGCCATCAAACACCATGGCCACAACCGAAACAAGTGAGAATTTTCCAAACCTGTGATCCGCCGGGCTGATTTTGCGGTTCCACAATCGGGATGTGGGACTCATCCATTCCAGCCTGTATGCATCGGTTGCATTCTTCACGGAACTTTTGACATGCATCATTTGCGTACTGAGCGGCATCCACCACTGTCATCCCCTGCACTAGCTTGTCCGGATAGCTCTCCTTCATGTGGTCCCCATTCAGTACCGCTGCCAACTGCACCAGCTCTGATTGAAAATCTGATATCAGTGCACCCTCATTTGCACCCCTTTCTCGCAGCTTCTTGGCCTCCGGTAGAGTCTCTGCAAATAATCCATCAAATTTAACCATCAATTAAGACTTGTGCTTGTAATTTTTAAATTTTTTGGAATCATTAATATATATTGTGTGTTTAACCTGGGCAATCAGTTCTTGGAGTAGTGCGTGATAAAACGGATTCAAATGTGCCGGCCCAGGCATCACGCTTGGTCAAGAAATTCTTGAGGTTAAAGATCTTCTTCACAGTCGCGGGAATGGACGAATGCTCAAACTGTGATGTTTCCTCTGGACCAGACG
>CAXKVR010000898.1:0-20455 GCA_964058845.1 Carex sylvatica
TCCCTATATGGAAAGATAATAGGGCATTTACAACCCTAATAATACAACACTCCAATTGATGTTGTTTGGAGCATTCTAGTAGTGTATCCAGATGACAAGATAATGGGGCATTTACAACCCCGATACAACAATCTAATTGAAGGTATTTGGTGCACCCTAGTAGTGTCTTCAGATGAAAAGATAATCGAGAATTTACAACCCTAATACAACCCTCCAATTGAAGGTGTTCGGAGCACTCTAGTGGTGTTTCGAGATGGCAACATAACAGGGCATTTACAACCCAAATACAACACTCCAACTGAAGGTGTATGGAGCACTCTAATAGTGTCTCTATATGGCAAGATAATTTGGCATTTACAACCCTAATACAACACTCCAATTAAAGTTGGTTGGAGCAATCTAGTAATGTCTCTAAATAGCAAGATAATGGGGCATTTACAAACGTAATACAACCCTCCAATTGAAGGTGTTTGGAGCACTCTAATAATGTTTCTATATGGCAAGATAATAAGGCATTTCCAACCCTAATGCAACACTCCAATTGAAGGTGTAATATGGCATTTACAACCCTAATACAACACTTCAATTGAAGAAGTTTGGAGCACTCTTTGTCTCCAGATGGCAACATAATAGGGCATTTACAACCCTAATATCACACTCAAATTGAAGGTGTTCGGGGTACTCTAGTAGTGTCTCCTGATAGCAAGATAATATGGTATTTATAATCCGAATACAACACTCCAATTGATGGTGTATAGAGCAATCGAGTAGTGTGTCTAGATGGCATGATAATAAGGCATTTACAACCCTAATACTAGCCTCCAATTGAAGGTGTTCGGAGCACTCTAGTAGTGTCTCTATATGGCAAGATAATAGGGTATTTACAACCCTAATAATACAACACTCCAATTGATGTTGTTTGGAGCATTCTAGTAGTGTGTCCAGATGACGAGATAATTGGCCATGTACAACCCTAATACAACGCTTCAATTGAAAGTGTTGGGCGCACTCTAGTAGAGTCTCCGGATGGCAAGATAATAGAGCATATAAAACCCTAATACAACACTTCAATTGGAGGTCTTCGGAGCACTCTGGTAGTGTCTCTATTTGGCAAAATAACAGGGCATTTACAATCCAAATATAACACTCTTATTGAAGGTGTTTGGAGCACTCTAGTAGTGACTCTAGATGACAAAATAATAAGGCATTTACAACCCTAATACAACACTCCAATTGAAGGTGTTTTGAGCACTCTTGTAGTGTCTCCAGATGGCAAGATAATATGGTCTTTACAACCGGAATACAACACTCTAATTGAAGGTGTTTGGAGCACTCTAGTAGTGACTCTAGATGAGAAAATAATAAGGCATTTACAACCCTAATACAACACTCCAATTGAAAGTGTTTGGAGCACTCTTGTAGTGTCTCCAGATGCAAGATAATATGGTCTTTACAACCGGAATACAATACTCTAATTGAAGGTGTTTGGAGCACTCTAATTGTGTCTCCTAAGGGCAAGGTAATAGGGCATTTATAACCCTAATAGAACACTCCAATTGATGGTGAGCACTCTAGTAGTGTCTCCATATGGCATGATAATATGGCATTTACAACATAATACAACCCTCCAATTGAAGGTGTTTGGAGCACTCTAGTATTGTCTCTATATTGCAAGTTAATAAGGTATTTAAAACCCTAATACAACACTCCAATTGAAGGTGTTTGGAGCACTGTAGTAGTTTCTCCGGATAGCAAGATAATAGGGCATTTACAGGCCTTATACAACACTCCAATTGAAGGTGTTTGGACCAATTTAGTAGTGGCTCAATATAAGAAGATAATAGGGCATTCACAACACTACTACAACACTCCAATTGATGGTGTTTGGAGCATTCTAGTTGTGGCTCAATATGAGAAGATAATAGGGCATTTACAACACTCTAGTACAACACTCCAATTGAAGGTGTTCGAAGCACACAAGTGGTGTCTCCCGATGGCAACATAATAAGGCATTTAGAACCCTAATACCACACTCCAATTGAAGCTGTTTGGAGCACTCTCATTGTGTCTCCAGATAGCAATATAATAGGGCATTTACAACCCTAATACAGCAGTCCAATTGATGGTGTTTAGAGCACTCTAGTATTTTCTCCATATGGCATGATAATAGGGCATTTACAACTCTAATACAAGCCTCCAATTGAAGGTGTTCGGAGTACTCTAGTAGTGTCTCTATAAGGCAAGATAATATGGCATTTACAACCCTAATACAACACTCCAATTGAAGGTGTTTGGAGCACTCTAGTAGTGTATCCAGCTGGCAAGATAATTGGGCATTTACAACCCTAATACAACACTCCAATTGATGGTGTTTAGAGCACTCATGTAGTGTCTCCAGATGTCAAGATAATAGGGCATTTACAACCATAATACAAGCCTCCAATTGAAGGTGTTCGGAGCACTCTAGTAGTGTCTCTATATTGCAAGATAATTGGGCATTTACAACCCTAATACAACACTCCAATTGATGGTGTTTGGAGCACTCTAGTAATGTCTTTATATGGCAAGATAATAAGGCATTTAGAACCCTAATAGAATACTCCAATTGAAGGTGTTTGGAGCACTCAAGTTGTGTCTCCAGATGGCAAGTTAAATGTTCATTTACAACTCTAATACCACACTCCAATCGAAGGTGTTTGGAGCACTCTAGTTGTGTCTTTATATAGGAAGATAATGTGCATTTACAACCCTAATACAACACTCCAATTGAATGTGTTTGGAGCACTCAAGTGATGTCTTGTTATTGCCGGAGAAGAGGGTAGTTGTTACCCAAATACAACACTCCAATTGAAGGTATTTGGAGCACTCTAGTAGTCTCTCCAAATAACAAGAGAATGGGGTGGTTGCCACCCTAATACAACACTCCAATATAAGGTCTTTGCATCACACTAGTAGTGTCTCTAGATGGCAAGAGATGTGGGTGATTACAAACCATAATACAATACTCCAATTAAAGGTTTTTGCAGCACTCTACAAGTGTGTCCAATTAGCAAGTAATGAGGATAGTTGTTGCCTTAATAAAACACTCCAATTGAAGATATTTGTAGCACACGAGTCGTGTCTTCAGATGGCAATAGAAGAGGGTAGTTGCAACCCTAATACAACACTCCAATTGAACGTCTTTATAGCACGCCAGTAGTGTGTTCCCAGATGGAAAGAGAATAGGGTGGTTGTAACCCTAATACACACCAATTAAAGGTGTTTCCAGCACTCTTGTAGTGTTTCCAGAAAGCAAGAAAAGAAGGCGGTAGCAACCATAACACAACACTCCAATATATGGTCTTTCTAGCACACTAGTAGTGTCTCCAGATGGTAAAAGAAGTGGGTGGTTCTAACCCTAATACAACACTTCAATTGAAGGTCTTAGCAACACTCCACAAGTGTCTCCAATTTGCAAGGGAAAATGATAGTTCTTACCTTAATAAAACACTGCAATTGAATGTATTTTTAGTACATGAGTAGTGTCTTTAGATGGCAAGAGAAGATAGTAGTTGCAACCCTAATACAACACTCCAATTGAAGGTCTTTGTAGCACTCTAGTTGTGTCTCCAGATCGCAAGAGAAGGGGATGCTTGCAACCCTCATACAACACTCCAATTGAAGGTGTCTGAAGCACTTTAGTAGTGTCTCCAAATGGCAAGGGGAGAGTATAGTTGAAACCCTCATACAACACTCCAATTGAAGGTGTCTGAAGCACTTTAGTAGTGTCTCCAAATGGCAAGGGGAGAGCATAGTTGAACCCTAATACAACACTCCAATTGAAAGTGTTTATAGCACACCAGTAGTCTCTCCAGATCGCAAGAGAAGGGGGTGCTTGTAACCCACATACAACACTCCAATTGGTGTTTGAAGTACTTTAATAGTGTCTCCATATGACAAGAGAAGAGGTTAGTTGCAAACCTACTACAACACTCCAAATAAAGGTTATTGTGGCACCTTAGTAATGTCTCCAAATGGCAAGGAAAGAGGTTAGTTGAAACCATAATACAACACTCTAATTGAAGGTATTTGTAGCACACTTGTATTGTCGCCAGACGGAAAGAGAAGATGGTAGTAGCAACCCTAATGCAACACGCCAATATAAGGCCTTTGCAGCACACTAGTAGTGCCTCCAGATAGAAAGAGAAGTGGGTGGTTTCAAACCTAATACAACACTCCAATTGAAGGTCTTTGCAGCACTCTACAAGTGTCTTCATATGACAAGGGAAGAGGGTAGTTGCAACCATAATACAACAGTCCAATTGAAGGTATTTGCAGCACTCTAGTAGTGTCTCAAGAGGGCAAGGGAAGTGGGTGGTAGCCACCCTAATACAACACTCCAATGGAAGGTCTTTACATCTTTTTAGTAGTGTCTACAGATAGCAAGAGAAGGGGTGGTTGCAACCCTCATACACCACTGCAATTGAAGGTGTTTAAAGCACTTTATTAGTGTCTTCAAATGGCAAGAAAAAATTATAGTTGCAACCCTAATACAATACTCTAATTAAAGGTCTTTGCAGCACTCTACAAGTGTCTCCAATTGGCAAGGGAAAAGGATAGTTGTTACCTTAATAAAAACACTCCAATTGAATTGTAGCACATGTGTAGTGTCTCCAGATGGGAAGAAAAGGGGATGGTTGCAACCCTTATACAACACTCCAATTGAAGGTGTTTGAAGCACTCTATCGGTCCTTCCTCTAACCTTTGGTAATAGCAACAATTAAAATTACCCCACTATGAGTAATGAAATGCGACATTTGTCTGCTAAACCACGTCCTAATAGGTCCCTTAACTGTGGTTCGAATACAAGCGGTCAACTGGTCAGTCTATTCTACTTGTATCTAGGATAATTTATATTCTTCGGATATTGGTTAACCCCAATTAGGTATGAATGGATTGTACACTCCATTCATACGAGGTCACTTTAAGCACATAATAAACAAGAATACAAGGCATAAAATCTCAGTAAGAATTCACATCATAGTGCAAAGATAACATAAATGAACAACTAGATTAAACTCATAAGAATTCAAGATTACATGTCTTCACCCTAGAATAGGATTGCTTAGCGCCAGGGTTCAACAACAAAAGAAATAAAGTACATAAATAAAGAGAGCAATAAAGAGAGATGGAGGGAGAACACCTATGATGTCCCTTATCTCATGCACGCCGTCTTTACGCGTTGTTCATTCCTCTTCTTCTAGTAGAGACCTTGTTATTCCTTAGTAATTTCTCTTTTGCATAGCCTCCACTAGAGTGAAACCCTAGTTCTAAGTGCTCTCAGATGTGTATTTTCTTCTGTAGTTCCAGAGATTCGAGAGAGAGAGAGATCTTTCTCAGGCATCTATTTGCTTAAATAGACCTTGGTTGGAAAGTTAGATCTGTAACTGCTGTTCTGACAGTTTCTACGTCCAGAATAGCATGCAGTTTGGCTGAAATCCGCATGGACGGTTATAACCATCTACGATAGCTCTTCTGAGTAGCATGCGAATGAAGGCATCCATGCACCTGAGGCTGAGATGTCAGAATTGCGTATGCCTGTTTTTGCTCCAATATCATTGAAAATCTGCAATTCTCTAAAATCAAGTGAAATAATAAAAAGGAATCTGATTCTCTATAAAATAAGCAATTGTAACTTGATAAATGGCAATAATATAGGCTAAGTGATAGGGAAAATATTGACTTATTTGACCTTATCACAACTCTAATAAAACACTCCAATTGAATGTCTTTATAGCACACCACTAGTGTGTTCCCAGATGGAAAGAAAAGAGGGTGGTTGCAACTCTAATACAATACTCCAATTGAAGGTGTTTGTAGCACTCTAGTAGTGTCTCTAGATAGCAAGAGAAGATGGTGGTAGCAACTATAACACAATACTCCAATATAAGGTTTTTTCAGCACACTAGTAGTGTCTCTAGATGGTAAGAGAAGTGGGTGGATCCAACCCTAATACAACACTTCAATTGAAGGTCTTTGCAGCACTCTACAAGTGTCTCCAATTGGCAAAGGAAGAGGATAGTTGTTACCCCAATAAAACACTCCAATTGAAGGTATTTGCATCACTCTAGTAGTGTCTTAAGAGGGCAAGGGAAGTGGGTGGTAGCCACCCTAATACAACACTCCAATGGAAGGTATTTACATCTTTTTAGTAGTGTCTACAGATAGCAAGAGAAGGGGTGGTTGCAACCCTCATACACCACTGCAATTGAAGGTGTTTAAAGCACTTTATTAGTGTCTTCAAATGGTAAGGGAAAATGATAGTTGCAACCCTAATACAACACTCCAATTGAAGGTATTTGTAGCACTCTAGAAGTGTCTCCAGATCGCAGGAGAAGGGGGCGCTTGCTACCCTCATACAACACTCTAATTAAAGGTGTTTTAACCACTCAAGTAGTGTCTCCAAATGACAAGAAAAAAGTGTAGTTGCAACCCTAATACAACACTCTAATTGAAGGTCTTTATAGCACACCAGTAGTGTGTTCCCAGATGGCATGAGAAGAGGGTGGTCGCAACCATAATACAACACTCCTATTAAAGGTGTTTGCAGCACTCATGTAGTGCCTCCATATGATAAGAGAAGATGAAGGTTGCAACCCTAATACAACACTCCAAATGAAGGTTATTGTGGCACTTTAGTAGTGTTTTGAAATGGCAAGGGGAAAGGTTAGTTGCGACCATAATACAACACTCCAATTGAAGGTATTTGTTGCACACTTGTAGTGTTGCCAGATGGAAAGAGAAGAGGGAGGTTGCTGTTGTTCTAGCAATAATTTTTTTCGTCTATTTGACTAATTTGCAAAAATATATAATTATTGAATTTTATGATTTCTTCTATGATAGAGTTATGCAGGTTCAAGCTAATTGGAATTGCAATATGGATTGCTTGAACTGAAGAAATCATGAAGACACTTATCAAGATTTTAAATTATAATATTTTAAACTTGATAAAGTGTGTTTGATGTTGTTTCAACAGGATACAAACGTTGGTAACGTTTGTAAAATGTTATAACAATTTAACCTGTAAGAAAATGCTAAGGGATAGCTTGATCAAACTCAGAGTTAATTTCAAACGTTACATATGTTTTATAAACGTTGGAACATTTTAATTAAATTTATGTTTCCAAAAATCCTTTTTTGATCAAGTTTTACATAGCCAAATCGTTGTGAACGTTTTGATCGATCTCACAGAAAAAAAAACCTAAATTCAAATTGAGATAAAATGTTATAACGTTTTATCAAACGTCTGTAACGTTTTAAGTCAAAAGGCTCCTTTTGGAGCTGTTTCTATAAATAAACCTTTGGGTTTCTCTCCAAAGGAATCCAGCCGACCCTAACTTTCAAAAATATTGTTTTTCTGTGAGCTTGGTTCCTCTATTATTGATTTGCCAATTGGAGACCTTTGAGTTAGATTAGGTTAGAGTGAGATTTATAGTGTTTCTCTTGGGATTCTAAACTCGAGATCTTGTTTTCTCTTTGAGTTGGCCGTGTGACTTCCCGAAGGTTTTGTAAGGGCTCACCGGTTCACAAGTTATAATCCTTTCTCGTTGAGTATAGAAAGACGCACCTAGAAGAGGTTGTGATGCCCTAGAGACGTAGGCCTTTGATTTGCCGAACTCCGTTATCACCCCGCGTGTCAAATTTCTCTAAACTCATCTATTTACTTTTCATTATGATTATTTTTAATTTTTAGAGCTATTAGCGGTGCACTTAGTATAACAGTTGCAACCCTAATACAACATTCCAATTGAAGGTATTTCCAGCACTCTAGTTGTGTCTCCAGATAGCAAGAAAAGAGGGTGGTAGCACCCCTAACGCAACACTCCAATATAAGGTCTTTCCAGCACACTAGTAGTATCTCCAGATGGTAAGAGAAGTAGGTGATTCTAACCCTAATACAACACTTCAATTGAAAGTCTTTGCAGCACTCCACAAGTGTCTCCAATTGGCAAGGAAAGAGAATAGTTGTTACCATAATAAAACACTCCAATTGAAGGTATTTGCAGCACGCGAGTAGTGTGTCCAGATGGCAAGTGAAGATGGTAGTTGCAACTCAATACAACACTCTAATTGAAGGTGTTTGCAGCAATCTAGTCGTGTCTCAAAGGGCAAGGGAAGAGGATTGTAACCACCCTAATACAACACTCTAATTGAAGGTCTTTATAGCACTCTAGTAGTGTCTCCAGATAGCAAGAGAAGAGGTGGTTCCAATCCTCATACAACACTCCAATTGAAGGTATTTGAAGCACTCTAGTAGTATCTCCAAATAGCAAGGAAAAATGATAGTTGCAACCCTAATACAACACTCCAATTGAAGGTCTTTGCAGCATTCTACAAGTGTCTCCAATTGGCATGGGAAAATGATAGTTGTTACCCTAATAAAACACTCCAATTGAAGGTATTTGTAGCACACGTGTAGTGTCTCCAGATGACAAGAGAAGAGGGTGGTTGCAACTCTAATACAACACTCCAATTGAAGGTGTTTGAAGCACTCTAGTTGTGTCTCTAAATGGAAAGGAAAAATGCTAGTTGCAACTTTAATACAATACTCCAATTAAAGGTCTTTATAACACACCAGTAGTGTGCTCCTAGATAAAAAGAGAAGATGGTGGTTGCAACCCTAATACAACACTCCAATTGTAAGGAGTAGCACTCTAGTAATGTCTCCAGATGACAAGAGAAGTGGTTGGTTACAACCCTAATACAACACTCCAATTGAAGATCTTTGTAGCACTCTACTAGTGTCTCCAATTGGCAAGGGAAGAGGATAGTTGTTATCATAATACAACACTCCAATTGAAAGTATTTATAGCATTCTAGTAGTGTCTTCATATGACAAGGGAAGATGGTAGTTGCAACCGTAATACAACAGTTCAATTGAAGGTCTTTGTAGCACTCTAGTAGTGTCTCCAGATAGTAAGAGAAGGCGGTGGTTGCAACCCTCATACAACACTCCAATTGAAGGTGTTTAAACCACTCTAGTAGTGTCTCCAAATGGTAAGGGAAAATGGTAGTTGCAACCCTAATATAACACTCCAATTAAAGATCTTTGCAACACTCTACAGATGTCTCCAATAGGCAAGGGAAATGATAGTTGTTACACTAATAAAATACTCCAATTAAAGGTATTTGTAGCACACGTGTAGTGTCTCCAGATGGCAAGAGAACGGGGTGGTTGCTACCCTCATACAACACTTCAATTGAAGGTGTTTGAAGCACTCCAGTAGTGTCTCCAAATTGAAAGGGAAAATGCTAGTTGCAACCCTAATACAATACTCCAATTAAAGGCATTTATAACACAACAGTAGTGTGTTCCCAGATGGAAAGAGAAGAGGGTGGTTGCAACCCTAATACAACACTCTAATTGAAGGTGTTTGCAGCAGTAGTGTCTCCAGATAGCAAGGAAAAAAGGGTGGTAGAAAACCTAATACAACACTCCAATATAAGATCATTATAGCACACCAGTAGGGTGTTCCCAGATTGAAAGAGAAGAGGGCGGTTGCAACCTGAATACAATACTCCTATTGAAGGTGTTTGTAGCACTCTAGTAGTATCTCCATATGACAAGAGAAGAATAGTTGCAACTCTAGTACAATACTCCAATTGAAGATTATTGCGGCACTTTTGTAGTGTCTCCAAATGGTAAAGGAAGAGGTCAGTTGTAACCATAATACAACACTCCAATTGAAGGTATTTGGAGCACACTTGTTGTGTTGTCAGATGGTAAGAGAAGAGGGTGGTTGCAACCCTAATACAACACTTCAATAGATGGTGTTTGCAGCACTCTAGTAGTGTGTTCAGATAGCTAGAAAAGAGGTTGGTAACCACTCTAATACAACACTCTAATATAAGGTCTTTGTAGCACATGAGTAGTATTTCTAGATGGCAAGAGAAGTGGATGATTGCAACCCTAATGCAATACTCTAATTAAATGTCTTTGCAGCATTCTACAAGTGTCTCCAATTGGCAAGGAAAGATGATAGTTGTTACCCTAATAAATCACTCCAATTGAAGGTATTTGCAGCACACGAGTAGTGTCTCTAGATGGCAAGAGAATAGGGTAGTTGCAATCCTAATACAACACTCTAATTGAACGTCTTTATAGAACACCAGTAGTGTGTTCCCATATGGAAAAAGAAGAGGGTGGTTGCAACCCTAACACAACACTCCAATTGAAAGTGTTTGTAATACTGTAATAGTGTCTCCAGATAGCAAGAGAAAATAGTGGTAGCAACCCTAACACAGCACTCCAATATAAGACCTTTTCAGCATACTAGTAGTGTCTCTAGATAGTAAGAGAAGTGGGTGGTTCCAACTCTAATACAATACTTCCATGAAAGGTCTTTGCAGCACTCTACAAGTGTCTCCAATTGTTAAGCGAAAATGATAGTTGTTATCCTAATAAAACACTTCAATTGAATGTATTTGTAGCACACTAGTAGTGTTTTCAGATAGCAAAAGAATATGATAGTTTCAACCCTAATACTATACTTCAATTAAAAGTCTTTGTAGCACAATTTCTCCACAAAAATAATAAAGAAAAAAAAAATACATCTGTTCCATAACCAAAATGTCAAAAAGGCCTTCTTTTCCCTAAAACATCAAAAGTTAACCCAACAAAGAAAAGATAGACAGCGTTTCAAATTTGGTAGACAGCTCTTGCAATAAAAATGTCACAACTGACAAAAAGTTTATCAAAATTAAACAATAAAAATTAAAAGACATAAAAATAGATTGACAGCGTTTCAAATTTGGTTTATTTTGCTAGTAATTGGTCATAAATCGAGCAACTTCAAAAATCATTCGGTTTATAGACACTTTATCGAAGACCAAATAAAATTTGAAATCTGAGTATATTAGATATATGTCTATCTAAATGATATATAACATGGAGAAATCCACTTGCATCATTTTTTTTTTTTGACAGATTACATCTTATATTTTTCAAAGTTCAAACAGTCGATGCAAACTGTTCAACATGATGGATATATTAAAATGTGCTTGCAAATTAAATTTTATATTTTTTTTATTTTTTTTACTATTTATTAAGATAGGTACTAAAACTCAATGGTATGAAAACAACGATTTTGTAAAATAGTTAATAAATAATAAAAATTTCAAAAAAATATAAAATTTCGTCTGCAAACACATTTTAATATATCTATCATGTTGAATGATTTGAATCGACTGTTTGGACTTTAAAAATATAAAAAAAATGTATGGTGTAATCGAGTGTCATCAAAAATAGTGTAAGCAGATTCCTCCTTATATAATATATCTAAGTTTTCAATTTTTAATATATATTTTTTTTCAAAAAAGAAGTATTCTTAAAGTGGTGTTATTGTACTATGCAAGCACACATTGGTCTGTACTTTAGAATAATATATTCGTTTTCAAAGTTCAAACAGGCTGACCTGAACTGCTCAACATGATTTCCATATAAAAATATACTTGCAGACTAAATTATATATTTTTCAAAAAAAAAATTCGATTTGTTTAGATAGGTAAACAAGATTCTAGACCATTCAAAAGTAGTGATTTTCTACCTATCTAAACAAATTGTAAAAAAATTCTAAGAGATAAAATTTAACCTGCAAATATATTTTCATATGGAGATCATGTTGAACGGTTCAAATCAATTATTTTGACTTTGAAAATAAAAATATTAATCCAAGATAAGGACCCATGTGAGCTATGCATATGCATAGTATCATAGCCTTACTCATGATTCTTATATCAATTATCCACAATTCTAGAACACTGTATGCATCTATAATTTGTATGGTACATTTATTCAATATTTTTGACAGACATCATGAAAACTTTCAAATGAAAATATAAAATTACAGATGATTTCATCACTCATTTGGATATGACGTGTATATATAAAATTTGATCTAATCTAAAAAATTGTCTGATTGTCCATTAGAATGACTAAAATTAAACCGTTGAAATTTTCTAATACTTATGAATGGAGTAGAACTATGGTGTTTCTAAGTTCACCAAAAAAAATTTTGAAATTAAATCTAAAATTTATTGAAATGGTTTCAAATGACGAATCTGAACTGTTGAAACTCATCTACCTTACAAGTGGTTTATCTACATGCAAAAAATTTAAACTTTCGAATTAATTTAGTATAAAGTCAAGCGGTCAAAAAACGTTCAGAAAATAAATGCATTAAAATTAATTTATAAACCTTCTAATTTTAACCGCTTGACTTTATACTAAATTAATTCGAAAGTTTATATATTTTGTATGTAGATACACCACTTGCAGGGGGGCTCACAAGATCCGGAGGGGCAGCTCCCCCCCCCCCCAAAAAAAAATTAACAAGTTCAAATCAGAATTGCCATCTGTTTGTTATAATTTAATTCTCCCCACCAAGAAATAGATTGATGGCATTCAATACCTTCAGGTAATAATTTACCAATTCAATTAATTTCAAACCACCATTTGAAAAGGTCACAGTTTATCCTATAGCAGCAGATATATACTGAATTACTACTGATTCAGCGCAGCGAACTCATGCCTTTGCTTTTAAAATTTAAGATAGTGACACTTCACCAACAACAAAAAACCCCAGAAATTTTTTGCTTTCCAACATATACCACTGGCACACACACTGCCATCTAGTATAAGCTAGCCATGCAAAACTATCAACATACATACCTAAACCTCTCCTTATCTCTAAAATGAAATTTAAACTAATACATTAATTAGCCTCTAGTACTACACATTCTCTTCTACACCGATTCGTCGATGCATCGATAGGACGTAAGTTCAGTGCAGAAGGCTCAGGGTTTCCAACGATTTGACGGTCTCCATTTTAGGTGAGTGCAAGAACTTGAAATTGGGGCAGTAAGGAGATGTTTTTGACAGCATCACAAGCAGGTGGCAGTTGACACAAACAACCGCCACCATTCCGTCACTGTCGCTATCGCCGCTGCTTCCGTAACTTCCAGACCAGCTATGTTGCCTTTTTGGGTATGGGTTTGGAGATGTATATCCTCCGTTGTCATCAGAGTCGGGGTAGGCTGAGATGTTTAGGTCCAGGTTCAAGTCTAGATCTTTCGGTCGAGTCCAAGTTTTCTTCAGGGTTCCCCCCTCCCCCGGATTTTGAGTTTTGGTGGAGATACATTCCAATTAACTTTGACCCTCTCGAAAAAATTGTTGTTCTTCTCTGAATATTTGATTTGTAATTCGAGTTAAATTTAGAATTAAAATTAAAATAAATTTCTTGAATTATGATAGAGAATCAAAAATTATAAGTCAAAGTATTGGAAAGTACAAGTTAAAGCATTATTTTTTTTATCGAGTACCTAATTATTTAATGAGTTTAAATCTGATTAGTTATATAAACCCGATTCGATATACCCCCCCTCCCTCCACCACAACACACACACAGAAATTCTGAGTCATTCGAAGCCATTCCGATAAGTTTTAAAATTAATTTCACAAAGAGTCTTGATAAATTTAGGAGCACCCTAGTTGTACTCCTGATGAATGTTTAAATGATCTTGAATTGTGCCAAATTTAATGCCCATGCAGCCATGCTCTGTTAGAAGTACAATTGTAATTTACTCAATTTGAAAAATATCATTAATAATACTAAATCAGTGTACCACAAAACTGAATATTTATTTCTAAATAATGAATTCTAGAATTGAAATTATACCGATGGTGTTGAGATAATACAACCAGTAGTTAGGGATGTTCATCGGTTTGGTTCGATTAAAACTGAATCGAACTAGACAAATTAAAGTTATAATTCGGTTTCAAAAATAGAACCGAACCAAACCAATTTAGTATTGCAACCGAACTGAATTAAAGTTTTATTTCAGTTTGTTCGGTTCAAATCGAAATATATTATGTTTTTATTTAAAACAATTGATTTATAATACACCAAATTATATTAAAAAATAAACAGGGATATTAAAAGATAAACTAAAGTATTTAAAATAATTAATTAAGAAATAAATCGGAGCAGTCCGGACAAAATTCATAATATATAAAAGTTTGGTCAATTCGGTTATTTCGGTTTTGAAAATTTTCAAACCGAACCGAACTGAACCATTAAACCAAAAAAACCGAATCATTTAGTCCAAACTAATTCGGTTCGATTCAAAACTGACTAAATTGGGCACAATGAACACCCTACTAGTGGTAGATGAAAAACAAACAAAAAAAAACATAAAAAATAACTAGTAGGAAATGAAAGACAATAAGAACAAGATAAAAGATAATCAGAAGAAGATAATGTGGAATGTGAATTTTTCGTTATATATATATATATATATAGTTTTGACCTCTTCAGATATTTTCGAGAGGGCCCCATATGTTTTTCATTTATATTCTTTTTGTTTAAGCAAATACCTCTGCGTAGACTGTTAAGAGACGAATATACAAGCGAGATCCAATTTCAGCTTCAATAGGATTCATCAAATAAAAAATAAATAAAAAGGAAATGAAAAGAAATCATTCTTGCAATTATGCTTTAACAAAAAAACTTAAAGCATGATTGGTTAAATTATTTGTTTAATCTAATAAAAATACCATGATCTTTCTACCAATCGAAAATGTTTCTTAATATGTTTCAAATGGGCTCAATAATATATAAAATAGTTAGTGCACGGACAGAGATGTTCTACCGCATAAACAATAGAATTACAAGAGCTGATAGAGTTCTGGGTGCCTGCTGAGACAGTGTTGCTTTCAGATTAGTTAATTTGTAACTTAAGCAAACACTAATTTATTTACTGCATTTGCTTATTTTAGTTTATTTCTTAAGTTCTTGAATCTTTTATTTCTGGTAATGATAGACGCCCAAGGGCTTTTTCTCAAAATAAAAAACAAGAGCTGATAGAACATTGAAACTGTTCTCAACTTGCCATAAATTGTTGTTTGTAAAAAACCCCAATTAATGCTATCAGTATGCTGGGACCATTCCAGCCAGTGGAGCATGATTAGGAACCGAAAGGTACGATGTTGATAAAGAAGGTAACTAGTCTGTTTCAATTTGATGGATATAGGCTTTGAGGGACATTAACATTTAAGTTAAATTTTGCTTTCCAAGCTTCTAGTAGCAAAAGAATCCAATTGACACACAAATTAACACAAACGAGCGTTCTTTCAAAGGAAAAGACACATTCATGGTCAAGCATCTTTTACATAAGCTTCATTTTTCTCAGATCTTCTTAAGTGCTTTAATTTATTGATTCTAGAAGGTAATCCGGGCATAGCTGGCATGAGTTCTTAATTGAAGACAGCATACAATATTTGGATCCACCAACTATTTTATTATTCATTTACTATTGTTTTATTTATCATAAATAATTAAACTAGATTGTTGTTTAGTTATTTCTTACCCTTGTATCTTGTTTGTTCAATTACCAATATTTTATTGAAATTATAAATCCATTATTATTGGATCAGCTTCTATATTAAAACTGAAGGGGTCTTCTAAAGTATAGCTTTGGAGAAATCGATGATGGCGAGAGACGGAGTCATTCTAGAAAGTAATATGACAAACGATGAATTTGAAGGTAATAGAACAACTATAAAACCCCTTAATATGTAAAGTCCAAATCTTACATCCCCACAAAAGAAATGGGGAGCTCAAACAATGAATTTCTTCAGAAACTTAACTCTGTTGTAGACATCCTCAAAGAAAAAAACGAGTATATCAAGGTTCATGGAAAGAGCCTGCTCCGAAACGATGCTCTCTATAAGGTATGTAAAATTTACATGTCATGAGTATGTAATTACAAAAAAAAAAAAATAGTTTCTGGCTAACAAATTGAATTTGTTTCATGCTTGAATTTACAGTATATATTGGAGACAACAGTGTACCCTCGTGAACACGAGTTCTTGCGGGAGATTCGTCTAGCCACAGAACAACATCCTTTGTATGAAGCTTTTCATTTTGATTGAATGATACTTACTCCATGCATTTCTCAAATTTAGAAAACTTATTTAAAAAAATTAGGAGGTCGTTTAATAACTGGCTGATTATTCCTAAATCCATTTCAAAATCAGAGTGATAAAGAATGCTCAATTGAAATGTTTATCTTATTGTTGCTGATACATGTGCAATTCAGGGCAATGATGGCAGCATCACCAGATGAGGTACAGCTTTTACAAATGCTGCTAAAGGTCATGAACGCCAAAACAGCAATTGAAGTTGGAGTTTTCACTGGTTATTCTCTCCTTGCTACTGCTTTAGCTCTCCCAGACGATGGCAAGGTAGGAAGTGCTAACAAAAAAATGCTAACCGTCTATTTGATGAACAGAACAGAAAGAGTGACCCGTTTTTATTTTAATAAAGTAAATGAGGTTTCAATGACAAACAAACCATAATTAAAGTTGACAAAAGCCGTAGCTTAGGGACCGGTGCAAAAAAATTATCTTTTTAGATATTTTTCGCAAGAATATGTTTTGAAGAAGAGCAATTTCAAAAGTTTCTTATTTTTATGTTTTCTGTTCGCCAATTTTATTTGCTTATTGAAAATGGTGCAGAAGACATGCAATCATGCAAATAACCCCAAACGATACAATTCTGTCATAAAATTATATCACAAATAATGACGAGGGATGCCAGAAAAGGTTATGTAGAACTTCCGTATAAGGAACATCTGTTTCTTCATGTGAGTGCATAGAAATTATCCTGGCTATGATCAAAACTAATGATGATCTATGTTTCAATTTTCTGGAAGATCATAGCAATTGATGCAGTAAGAGAGTTCTATGATATCGGCCTCCCATCTATTGAGAAGGCCGGTATGAACCACAAGATCGACTTTCGGGAGAGCACTGCACTACCAGTCCTAGACCAGTTGCTTTCTGAGGTATAGATTAATGAAACATCAATTCTACCATATTGTTGTCATAGGCGTTTTCTGAAGTGAGTATTTTTTTGTAATATACTGAAGTTAATAACAGCCCTCTAGAAAGGAATCCTTTGCCCTCCTAGAATTTGGCCTTTGCCTTCTTAATAACATAATTTTTTTTTCCTTTGCCCTCCTAGAATTCTTAGAACTTCAATGAATGAAATATTTTGACATAAGAACAGCAGCAGCATAAGTACTTTTATCTTTGCTACTTTTTTTTATATATAAATAATAGAATATATCATGGATCCATTTGCATAAAGTATATATAGTGTTGCTAAACTTATTCTGATGATTATGCCATAACTTATAATGAAGGGTTATTTTACTATATAGCATGTAGTGGTATTTAATTTCTTCTCCTGATTATTGTTATATACCTTCCAACAGGAAAAGAATGAAGGGTCGTTCGACTTCATATTTGTTGATGCTGACAAAGATAACTACATCAACTATCACGAGCGTGCGATAAAATTAGTCAGAGTTGGTGGAATCATAGCTTATGACAACACTCTTTGGAGCGGGTCAGTGGCAGCCTTGCCAGACGACCCGCTCTCGTAGTTTGATCGCATGTATGCAGAGTGCACAAAAAAGTTCAATTCCGCGATGGTTTCCGACAAGCGCATTGAGGTGTCGCAGCTCTCCATTGCTGATGGTGTCACTCTCTGTCGTCGTGTTGCTTGATGTTCTAACTTGTATATGTTTATGCAAGCTTACAATAAATGCATCATTTTACTTAAATCTTTCTGATTAAAAGCTGCTTGAATTTTGCTTTTGGTTTCATATTTTTGTTACAGACACGTAGGACGTGTGAGCCTACATATTGTTCTAGAAAATAAACAAAAGAAAAGAAGGCTAGTGTAATTATTTTGCTTCTGCTTCCTCTGACATTTTCCCAAAAGAAGGTTCTCACTTAAATGTTATATTTTAAGATGCAAAGAAATTTTGTGGCAATTTCCATCTCCCAGACTTGGATAGGCCACTCATACTTTTCAACTCCAGAACATGATTTGATGCCTATCTCCATATTAAAAAAAATAGAACAAGCATGAAAAATTGATAATAAGATGATGAGATTCAAATGACTTACCTTTTTAATGCTTCTGCTTTCTAAATGTTCAGTAACAAACTATTTAGTTAATTAATAATCTAAGTAACAATATGAAACCATTACAAATGATCGATACTATAGTCTACATGCATATAAATAAATATAACATATTTATTTTTTATGAGCACCAACAAGAAAAATGAAACAATGCATAAAAGTGGTACACATCATAGTCACAATATTCACGAATTATTCACAAATATATATATTTGTAATAGCAAACCGAACACCGAATTATTCGGTTGATCAAACTTTGATCGAATTATTTGCAAATTTTATAAAATTTTCCCAAATTTTTTTTTTTTGCTCCCTTGTGAGACAGATTTTCGGTCCAAATAATTCAAAATCATTTCTGAATTATACCCGAATTATTTCCGAATCACAAACTTTTGATCCCGTTGAACCAGACCCGAATAATTGGTCCACACCAGCGGACAATTATATATAAAGAGGGTTGAATTTCTAAACTTCTTAACTCTATCACATTTGACATTACATGTCTTCAGCCGTCTAATTTTGCTCTCTTCATTTATCATAATCAAACAGCTCATAGTTTACATACTTCTCTTTTTCATTTAGAAGGGATTGATTTGTCAAATTAAGGCACAATAAAAGAACAGGGTTGAGGTCCCGTCAGATGCACGACAGGGCCCTACCTGTAACTCGCTCCAGCTGCTGGTTCAGTCTGCTGTAAACCAGGCAACTTCACTCACTATTTTTAGTATAGAAGGCACTGTTTCCCCAAGTATAATATGTCAATATGATCGGCTCTCTCTTGAGTACTATCTGATAAACAATCTCAAACCTCAAGAAAAATTCTAGAGAGAGAAAGAGAGACAATTGACAAGGGATTGTGCTTGGTTTTGCAAGTGAAAACCACATGCTTTGCTTGAGATGCTTGAGGCTGAGGTTCTTTAGTTGTGAAACATAGAGAAAGGATCAATTTTCGTGGTCTTCTCCAGCTGATTATTTCTCAGAGATTTGAAGCCTTAGGACTTGGTAGAACCTAAAAAGAAATCACAAGATCAAGGAAAGTACTCCCCCTGTGGGATATCTATTCCCTATCCTTGTTAATCCATTCACTAGTAAGATCTGATTATCCTGAAGAAGCAAAAAATAACAATTGCTCCAGTATCACACGTACCAGTATGTCTCGTTTTTGTATCCAGATGACAAAACATGCATACAAACTGGATCATCATGTATGAAATGAGTTGGCAAGGGGTGGTGTGTACCATAAAACTTGTAAATATTTTTCTTAATTAATGAAATTGTTGGCGGCAACTCCGTCTGTGTAGTTTCTCATTTAATGAAATTATTGGTGAGCCAGCGTTAAAAAAAAATAGCCTCTTTATGGAAATGAAACCCTTACGAATTGAGAATGTGTAGTACTAGGATGGGTTGACCTTCTAGAAAGTTCATGTATTGCTCATTCTGATTGGATTTCATTTCTAGCCTACCTCAACTTGTTTGGGAAGAAGAAAAAAAAATAATGAAATTGTTAGCAGTATCAAGCCGTATAACCTTCAAAAAATAAGAAAAGAGTTGGTGTGTTAACTCTGAAATTGCGAGTTTTGGGGACTCTTTATGGAGTACTATACGTCAACTGTGAATAATCTTGATGAGAAGTTCCATATGAGGTCAAGGCCATTGAATATGTTGGGAAGTTTCATTTGAGCTGCCAATATATTCCTCCCTGTTCACACCAAGACAGTACGTACATATGGTACTGTACATCAGTTTTGACCTTGAAAAATTATGCAAAGACTGTTTTGACACAACAGTAAACCAAAGTTGAGATTAATAGGGAATAGTTGAATCCTTAACTATAAATGTTGTTTCCTGAAATTTGTATTAGATTCTATTAACAGCTTTGTAGGTTCCATTAATCTCTCTGTAGTCCATTTTCATGTCAGAATGGATTCTGTTTTCTGGTCAATTTGTTTGTCATGTTAGTCTGTCTATTTAAAAAGTAACTATTAATATAGTTCTGTCTCCAAGAAATAACTAATAAGAGATTTCTCAGATAAATTTGGTGCTTCTTACATAGATCAAGGCCCTATCACACAGCCCCTTTATTCTCTCTTCTCTGTTCTTCTTTATTTAACTCAGGTTCTGTAACTAGCATGACATCAAGCGATACGGCGGCAAAGTGTGAGACCATCAGCAATTGAGAGATGAGAAACCTCAACACGATGATCGTCTGTGATTGCCTTGTTGAATTCCTTTGTGAGATGCGCAAACTGTTGGTCAATGGCTGACAGTGGCTCATCAGCCGGGGCCACCACAGAACCACCCCAGAGTGTGTTGTCATAGGCAATGATTCCTCCAACACGTACTAGCTTCAGTGCTCTCTCATGATAGTTTAAATAGTTTACTTTGTCAGCATCTATAAATGCAAAATCAAAATTCCCTTTG